>JANZXP010115970.1:0-17561 GCA_027576715.1 Erythroxylum flavicans
ATTCGGTTAAGGTATTAGATTTCAATTGGATTGGACACTAAAAATAAAATTGTAACGTGGATTGATTTAGGAAATACCTCACTTAAATAAGTCGAACCTAATGTTCATGATTGTTCCTTTCTCTTCTAAATCCGAGTTACCTATTTGGTTCATAGATAATTCGAAATAAAAAGTGTTAACTATAAGAAGCCTAAAATTAAGTTCGTTAATTCTAGGTATCCTCACACAAGATTCTAAGGGTAGTGCATTAAAGAAATAACTTTTGAAAACATGAAAGGCCACGTGACTTGAAAACAAAAAATTGTCTTCTATTTGAAACATGAAAGGCCACGTGCCTTTTCAAGAAGAAGTTGTCTTCTTCCTGCGATTCCTTCTCTGCATTTTAATGTCTGTGTGTAGTTCTCTGGTTTTTTTTTTAATTTCTGGCTTCTAATAGGATGTTTCTTCTCTCTTAAAGAAAACGCTCTATTGGTGTTGCAGAAAAGATATCCTTGTATTGGAACCAAGAGAAAAAAAATGTCTATGTCTTTTCTATAGTTTACTCTTCAAAGAATTTTGCTTACCATCAAACAGTGTTCCAAAATAAACTCTCTCTCTCTCTTTATGTTTGCGAAAAAAACCCATACTGATTCCTAAGAACCCTTTCAACCTCCTACTCTTAAAATGAAAATCTAAACTTCTATGTTCAACAACAACGCAACAACAATTTGTGTACCAGAATTTAAAAAAAATAGCATTTCAGAAATACTTTGCAAAAATAAAATGGAGCTTGGCTTTTAAAAAAAAACGTAAGCATGCATATCTAAAAACAAACCAATGCTCTGATACCAATGTTAGAAATAATTAAATAAGAACAGAATCACGTAAGGATTTTTCATATGCATATAAAAAATAAAGAATCACGTACTTGGATTCTTGTTAGAATTTCCACTGGTTAAAGAACTTATACTGCCCTTTCTTTTTTTCACAGAAGGTTGTTTTGTTCTTCTCTTAAGAAGATATCTTTATCTTCTTTTGTTTTATTAAATGCTACACCTTAACTACCTTTGGTAGTTATGTAAAGTAGACTTACCATAATACCCCTCATGGCTGTATTTAATTCATTATAACCCCCAAGTCTAGAAGTTATGCCAAGACACACATAAAAGCAGAGACCAATGGAGGGAGTAATGCTTGGCTTACGAGAGTGGGGGCGCAGTGGCAGTGGCATATATTGATCATAAACTGGAAGCATTGTATAAAATGTGATGTTAGTTACCAAGCTGCATAAAGTATAACATCTATGCCCCCAGAAATGACTTTCCTAGTCAAAATTCAAGAATATAGGAATTAATTGACAACTGAACTAATGATAAAACCAAGGCTAAGGCCTAAACCAATTGCCAAGCTTCTAAAATTGAAGTCCCAATAGCAAAAACTGCAATTTAGTGGATATCTGATCATTAGCTACAAATGACTGTGAAGTTTCTAATGATATCCTGGACTACGAAATTATGTGACCTCTCTTGTACCTATCAAAAACAGATGCTATATAATTCAAACAGAGTTTATAGCTCATGTTTTTAGTCCACATATACAGAATCAAGAGTGTGCAACAAACTGAAACCTTTACACTCGTCCAAAACATCCTTGATCAATTAACAATTTAAGGCAAGAACAAGTAGAATAAGCAGCATTCTAATTTGCACTTTTGTCTTTCTAAGCATAGATTTCGTAACAAACTCCAACTACTAACATCACTTTTGCCTATGTCTACAGAAAAAAAAAGTACAAGTTGTAATCCACTAAAATTCGAAGAACTAAATATCAGACCTTCTAAAACAAGAAGCACCGTTGTCGTCATCATCATCCTTCTACTGAGTTCTCAAGTACATAAGAGAACCACTCATGGACAGGGAGAAATCTACCAACTCAATATCCATTACTTACTGTTAGATGGTGCTTGGTTGATGGGTTCGGGAAGAAGTTAATAGGTAAGGAATGAAAATTGAGTGGTTAGTTGTTGATATCATTATAGGGGCAATAGTTTGATATCCCACTTTTGAAGAATCCTCCATACCCTCAATTTAGTAGAGGAATGAAACTCATCTCTTAGTAGTTACTCTTTTTTAAAAAATATAAAAATAATTAATTAATTACAATATAATTAATTAAAATATTATTATTATTAATTAATTACATTATAATTAATTAAAATATAATTGATTAATTACAATATAATTAATCAAAATATAATTCATTAACTAATTAAAATATTGTAATTAATTAATTAATTAAAATATAATTAGTTGAAATAATATAATATAATTAATTAATTCTATTTAATTAAAATATATTTAAATAATTAATTAAAATATAATTAATTGCAATATAATTAATTAAAATATTATTATTAATTAATTATTTACAATATAATTAATTAAAATATAATTCATTAATTAATTAAATTATTATAATTAATTAAAATATAATTAATTAATTAGTTACAATATAATTAATTAAAATATAATACATTTTTATTTTTTAATATTTTTTACAAGTCAACCACTGTCAATGGTAATAGTAATCATTCCTTTCTCTTAACCAACCATCATAATTATAATGATAATATTAATTCTCATTCTTTAGCATGTTCATTCTCATTCCTATTACTATTCTCCTATATGAATCAACCGCCCCCTTAGTGAATATATAAAACCAGTTAAGTTGGCCTCACACAATAGCTTAAGCTTTTGTGATGAAACAGTCACTTAATATGATATCAGAGCCTCTGTAATCAAGTGGTCATGAGTTCAAATCCTACCACCTACCTATTATTCAACACAAAGTAGAGTGAACCTGTGCAAGTTTCAAGCTCAAAGGACTTTTACTTGAAGGGGTGTGTTAGTGAATTTATAAAACTAATTATATTGGACTCACACAATAACTTAAACTTTTGTGATGATACGGTCGTTTATCACTTACCTAGTAACAAGCAGCTTCAAATCTCTTAAAAGACAAAAAGCCTCTCCCATTGTCGCCTTTGGAAACTCCTGAGCTACTACACCAACTAGGAATCCACAAGTCAAGACAGCACTCGTCACTAATTTCAAATGCAACACACAACCGGGAATAGAACTGAAGTAATGAATTTGAGGGCGTATGGGCCAAAAAGAGGACATTGTTGTCACTTAGAGGGCTCCGAGCTATATAAAAAGATAAGGCCGAAGGTTCTTGCTTAGAAGCAATGTTCTTGATGATTCATTGAAGCTTTGTAGGCTCAACATAAGAGCTTGAATAAAGCGTTATGTGAGGTCAGGACTGGATTTCAATGAGTTAGATGTTGATTTAACGGCGAGCTAGCACTTTCGAGGCCTTTAAGACCTAGTTTTCAAGGGTCGGATCAAAGTATAGCTCAGTTGCCTGGCCTTGTGACATCAGGAGTGAAAGATTAATCACCCAAAGGCAACAACTTTAGACACAAGATTCAACAGGCAAAATCCAAGATTGAGATCTAAGATTACTTAGATACAGAAAAATGAACAATGGTTCAATATAGGAGTACCAAGTTTAGACTGAAGGCTAAAAGGGACCAAAAAACTTGTAGATGCAGATTACCCATGAAAAGCAACCCATAAGGGTTTCTGTTAGAATGTTACAAAATAAGACAACGACGATTGAAGAAGTTATGAGCTCGAGAAGTTTAGAGAAGAGCCGTAGGATGGGGCGACGAGGAAGCTTAATTAAGTTGACATCTAAGATGTACTAGTTAAATAAAGCCTTAACATAAACTCTCGACACGTGTCTATTTTATTACTCACTTTTTCCTTATATTGAAACGTTGTGTAACGGATATGAGAATGAGCAATATACCATAAAGTTGTTATTTTCTCTTTCTCTAATTTGTTGTGATTCTTCCCTTGTGTGCCATCTTCTTCCTTATAGACTTTATTTTCTCATTTAATGTGATTCATTCCTTTAATTGAATAAAAGATACAAAATATTTGGTATCAAAGCAACTGCCTTAGACAAAATGATGACTGAAGAAACACATGAAGTGGAACTACACAGAATGAAGGAACATGTTAGAAGTTTGATGGAGGCCCAAGTCAAAAACCAAAAAATTCCTATTAAAATCTCAGTGTAGGGTTGTCAAAAATGAAAAAGATGTTCAAGCTCAAGAAGGTGTTCACCCAATTCATTCAACGATTTAGAAGGGAATAAGGAGTGCTCACACCAACACACTGGAGCAAAATAGTAGCATTGTTAAACATAGCTATGACAAGGAGGGGTACGTAGTGCCCGTGACTTAATATAATTCAATTTCTAATGTTTGATGGAGAATATATCAAGTTGTAGTTATATCAATGTGAGCAATTCTTTATATTGGACCACACTTCGAAAAACATGAAGGCGGGCTTAAATTAGAATAGTATCAACTTTATTTGAAGAATATAACCAAATTAGATGAGGTAGATTGGGAGAAGTCCGCTATTGTGCTTAAACAAAATGTAGCGATTTTCGATGATCTAGTACAGGATTTTTAGGAACTCAAATAAGAGAGATCTGTCTAAGAATTTTGCCCAGTTTGATCAACTCTCCAATAGACTGTCACTACCTAAATATTCCTTAATTATTTTCTTGCTCAAGGGACTCAAACCTGAGTTGGAACTTATGGTGAAATTATTAGATATGACTTTATTGCAACATGCTCATATGTTGGCATAAAGATAAAGAGAGGACAGTAATGGTGAAGAAAGACACATCCTTATTCAAAAGTGGTGGCACAAGGACACCTAGTAGAGGGGGCAGTATTAGCTTGACTCTTGGGACTTAAAAAAATGGAAATATTCAAAGAAATACCTTAATGGATATGTTAACAAAATATTATCATCTTATCATTATAAGATATACTCCTACTTATCTTTGATTATAACTAATTGATCCTTATTTCTACCTAATTGATATGATTGTATAGTATAAAATTAAGGATATTTAGTTAGCCTAATCATATATAAATACCCCATTTATATTGAATTATACACACAAGAAACAATGAATTCCTTTTGTCATTTTCTCTCTATTATTTCTTCCTACATGGCATTAAAGCTTCCTTTGTAAAAATGAGTCAAAAATTGTGGGATCTTTTCTGGCAACCTTCAGTTTTCGCATTTTAGATTCATTATGCCTCAAAAATAGCATGTCATATGCCAAATTGTTCCTCTTCTTGAGCAAATTACAACAGTGTTAAGAATGAATCCAATTGCCTAAAAGTTCCACTTGAAGTTGCTAAGGTCCTAAAAGCCCTAGCTGAAGTGTCTGGAGGTAAAAAAAGGTCCAAATGACATCATTTTTGAACCTAGCAAAATGACGTCGTTTCAGTTAGAATGATAAACCAATGCAGATTCATCTTCTTCACATCAACACCCAAGCGGTAACTATATTAAAACCACATCATCCATGTCATCAATAAGACGCAAAGTTAGTGCCACACCATTTTCCTACTTATTGCCAGGTTAGAATACACATCAACACCCCATGTCAATGACATGTCAATATTATATGCCATGTCAACATCCTAGTTGATCGTCATGTGTTGACTGTAATTTGTCCACATGTCATATTCTTCCCTTCTTTGGTTCGATTTAAACTATTAGTTCAGTTTGATTCAAAAGAGTTGAACAATATTTTGATCGCCTAGTCCAATTATGTCTCCTTTAGTTTCTTTACTAATAGGATCATTTTAAAGATTTTTTTTTATGTTTTGAATCCATTTTTGAGGTTAGAATAATCAATTTTCAACTTTACAAATAAGTTTATACCATTTTTCATTATGGATGCCTCTAAAATTGCCCAATATATTCCTATCAATATCACCTTTGATGGTTCAAACTATGAATTGTGGGATGAAGAAATGTGTAATTTTTTTAAAGGGAGACTTATTTGGCATATTGTTAATGGCGAAATACCCAAACCGACAAAAAAGAAAGATGAAAAGAAATAGATGTATTCACAGAATGTCTGGTATCTTTGGGATGGAATGAATTACCAAATATTAACTTAGTTTAAGAACACTTATGCTAAAGCTATCAAACTCAATTTTCGACTCTTTGAAACTATTTAGGAGGTATGAAGCCTTTTGAAAAATTGTTACTTTGTATCTAATGATGTCAACTAATTTTAGTTGTATAGAAGACTTCATTGAATGCAACCTGGATAGACAATATATTGTTACGTGTTTAAATTGCAAGAACTTTGGGATCAAATAACACTTAGTTTTCCTGCTTGATGCTACTACTATCTATGCAAATCTTCGTGTATGTCAACATATTTGGCATTTGTTGATGAATCTTTGAAAGGATTGAATCTATTCGTAGCTCTCATCTTTACCAAGGTTCTTTGCCAACACTTGACCATTTGATCAAAGAATTAATTATAGAAGAGAGTTGGATCAATGCACTTCGTATTGAAAAATCTAGTCCACCTGCTAATGTTGTTTTATCCAATTAGTCATCATCTTCTCAAAGTTCTCAAAATTCAGTCAAGCAACTTTATAAGGGATCCCGTAGCTACTGCAAAACATTTGGTCATCACATTTCTGAGTGAAGAAAATATCCTAAATAGAATTTTGAACAAAGTAATTCTTTTAAGCCCCATTAGCCTCCTTTTACTACTATTGTTATTACCACAGAGGATCATATAGAGAGTAGTTCTCCCAAATTCTCATTAAAAGATCTTTATTCTCTTCTCCAACAACTTTAACCTGATTCTAATATTGTCTCTTTATCTGCCCTATCTGTCACAACAAGTACTATAATCTTATGGTACTTTGATTATGCCTTTTGCAATCATATAACTTTTAATTCTTTTATTGTTTCATCTTCATAAACACCATTAGTCTTATACATTGTTTATATTGCTAATAATTCTACTATGCATGTTTGAAGTATAGGCATTGTTTAAACACCTAAAATTACCTGCCTAATACTTTTTTTGTTCCTATATTGTCTTTAAATCTCATTTCTATTGGTAAATTGTATGAACTTGGATCTGATGTATCTTTTTTGAGTTGTGATTCTACTATGCAGAATCCAAACATGGGTGAGATCTTTAGGACAGGGCATAAAGTTGTGCAGCTATTTGAGCTTACTTCCTTACATCTTCCATCTAAAATTATTACTAGAGTTATCACATCTCATCTTTGGCATTCTCATCTTGGTCATATTTCTTCTATTAGATTAGGATCTTTAATTTTTAGTGGTTCTTTAGGCCCTGTTAAGATTGAAAACTATGATTGTGTTTCATGTTAACTTTATAAAAGTCATATTTTATCTTTTTCTCTTAATGATTCTATTTCTTTGGCACCTTTTAATATGATTCATTACAATATTTAAGGTCCTTCTCCTTATGATACTATTGGTGATTTACAATAATATGTGATCTTTGGTAATGATTTTTCTCGTTATACTTGGATCTATCTTATGCATCATAAGTATGAATTATTCTCTATTTACTCTCGCTTTGCTAATATGATATAGACTCATTTTTCTAGTAAAATTAAAATATTTCACACTGATAATGCCATGGAATAGAGAGAGATAAAATTCACTCAATTTCTTGCCTTATAAGGTAATATTATCCAAAGATCTTGTCCAAGTACCTCTCAATAAATGGTCGAGCAAAATGAAAACATAAACACATCCTTGATACTGTTCGAGCCCTCCTTATATCTTCTTCTTTTTCAAAAAAACCTTTTGGACAGAAGCAATTCTTACTGTTGTATACAATATAAATTGTATCCTTTCTCCTACCACAAACAACATGAATGTCTGTTTAATCATAAGCCTAATTACCAAGCTCTCAAAGTTTTTGGTCGTGCTTATTTTGTTCTCTTACAATCTCATAAGCACAAACTAGAACCAATAGCATGAGTATGTTGTTATGTACGATATGGTATAGAACACAAAAGGTACAGATGTTAGGATCCCTTATCACAAGTATTTCGTATCTCTCCTCATGTAACCTTTTAGGAACTTAAGATGTTTTCAACTCTCTTAAAAATTTGACTCAATGAACCCCCATATCAATTCTTCTCTGATCTTACTATATGTCTTTTTCCTGACATTTCATCTACAGGTTCTCTCAATAGCCCTAGTAGTTTAACTCTACTTACACTTGATCCCACTGTATCTTCTCCAGCTATGGATCCACTAAATCCCTTATTAGAACATCTCCCTCCACCACCAATGCTTCATTGGACTAACCATGTAACCCAACCATCTGTTCGTCTTCATGATTTTCATGTTTATTCCACATTTATATCTCTATATAAACCTTGCACATATTGGGAGGCCAAATCTAATCCTTTGTGGTTGTAAGCAATAGAAGAAGAAATATAGGCAATTATCTGCACAAATGGATCAATGGTAAGATAAAAAGCTCACCTTGTTACTAAAATATAGCATTGATTATAAAGAGAACTTTGCTTATGTAGCCCAATTGACCTTATTACACAATCTCATTGTTGTTGTTGTTACCAAAAGATGGCAACTATTCCAAATAGATTCAAAAATGTCTTCCTTAATAGAGATCTTATAGAAGAAGTGTACATACAACCTACTATGGAGTATGATCATCCTCCTAATAAGGTTTGTTATCTCTTTAAAGCCTTGTATGAATTAAAACAAGCTCCTTAAGCCTAGTTTACAAAATTTAACTCCACTATTAGAAAACTTGGCTTTAAGTCCAAGTCTTATGATCATTCCTTGTTCTTCAAAAACTAGATCAAGCGTACACTCTTCTCCTTTTTTATGTGGTTGATATGATAATAACTGGCAATGACATATAGGGTATATCTGCCCTTAAATTCTTTCTCCATCAACAGTTTAAGATGAAATACTTAGGTAATCTGAGCTAATTTTTTAGTCTTGAGGTATTGTTGGATAAATTTAGATACCATCTATCACAAGCAAAGTATGTTACTTATCTCATCTCTTAAGCTTGCATCACTAATACTAAGACATCTAGCACTCCACTTAACTCTAATGATAGCCTTTCTACTACTAATAGGAGTATAATTATTGATGGTACCTTTTTATTGCCAATTAGTTAGTAGTCTTATCTATTTTATTGTCTCTCGTCTAGATATTGCTCATATTACACATTGTGAGTCATTTCATGCCCGCACCTCATACAACTCAGTTTTATGTTGTTCTTCGTTTATTAAGGTATGTCTAAGGTACTCTATGTTTATGGTTTTCTTTTTCACTATTCTTTCCCATTAGAGCTACAAGCCTATTTTGATGTTGAATAGGCTGGGAACCCAACAAACTGTCTATCCACCACTAGTTACTATTTCTTTTTGTGCACATCTCTCATTTCTTTGCACAACAATAAACAAATAATTATTTCTCGATCTAGTGCAAAAGTTAAATATAGAACTCATGTTGATACTACCTCTGAACTCTTTTAATTACGATGGTTGCTTCAAGATATGGTTGTATCTTTCTCTTTTGCACTTCCTCTCTATTATTATAACCGTAGTGCTATACAAATCGTTCATAATGATGTCTTTCATGAACAGATAAAGCACATCGAGGTTAATTGTCATCTTGTTTGACATCATGTTCTTCAAAGGACTATACAACTCACAATCTCATATTATTAATATCTTTACAAAGTCCCATCTACCTTGGCACTTTGCAAATCTAGTTTCCAAACTCAAGCTCTCATCTTCTGTGACACCTTGAGTTTAAGGGTGGGTGTTAACAATGATATTATCATCTTATCATTATAAGATATGCTCTATCTTATCTTTAATTATAGTTGATTGATCCTTGTTTCTAGCTAATTGATATAATTGTGTAGCATAAAATTAGGGATATTTAGTTAGCCTAATTGTATATAAATACCTCTACGTACATTGAATTTTACATACAAGAAATAGAGAATTCATTTAGTCATTTTCTCTTTACTATTTCCTTCTACATGATGGATTATTTCTTATTCTAATTACTCAAATGTAACCCACATAATTAAGAACTAACAAGGCACCAAAGCACATTATTAGTGAAGAATTCAATGACTGGAGTGCCAAGGGACTATGGTGTGATAAGAAATATGTCCTAGGCTATAAATGTAGTAAAAGGCAATTTCAACTATATTTAGTGGAAGGGGACGATAATGTCTCGGATGTAGCCCAAGGGGTAGATGAAGACAAAGTTAATAAAGAAAGTGCAGAACCTACCTTCCCAAATGTATCCTTATAAGCAATGGTGGGAATGGAAATGGAATGGGAATTCAAGTAGATAAGAGGTTTACGAGTATTTTATGAAGGATGATCTATATATTGATAAACAGTAACAACACCTACAATTTTTTGTATGCTTCAATGATTAAAAAGAGAAAACACAACGTTAAAGACATTAATCTGCTCCATATTACAGTTGGAAAGATTGACATAGACATATAATCAATGTCGCATGAACTTTACATGAAGCATGCAAGGATTGCAGTTAACAATGAACACTTTAGTATTAGATTTGGAGGATGTGACATTGTACTAGGGGTGTAATGGCTGATAAGGTTGGACGATGTTATGTTTAATTTTAAAAAGAGAACGATGATGTTTAGATGGGAAGGAAAATTGGCAACCCTAAATGGTAACCCAAGTAAATTGTCTAAGGTAGTTTCTTTTAGATAATTCCACATGGTCCTTAAGCATTCCAATAGAGGGTAGCTCTATATAATGCAGTTAACTTATCCTGTAGAATGCTAATTGAAGTAGTTGGATATTAGAGAAAACCAATGGAGCACTTCTAGCAAAATCAATGAGGTTCTAATTGAGTATACTATGGTGTTTAAAGAACCAACCCAGTTACCACCCCAACAGAAGCCACAATCATTATATCCATTTGAGATATATAAGTTATTAACATTGGTCTATACCAGTACTTAGGGGTGCAAAAAGGAACATAAAGCAATCCATTAGGAAGCTGATGAACCAAGGGTTTATAAGGCATAACTTAGGATCGTTTTCTTCACTAGTAGTTATATTTAATAAGAAGGATAATTTATAAGGCACATGTATCGATTATACAAAGCTTAACAAGCATATGAGCAAGGATAAAAATTTTAATTCCCTTTGATTAAAGAGCTTCAGGATAAGTTACATGAATCTAATTTGTTCTTGAAGTTAGATTTGAGGTCATGTTGCCACTAGGTTCAGATGTAACTCAAGGATATTTCAAAGACGAATTTCAAAACTCATGAAGAGCATTATGAGTTCCTTATCATGCCATTTAGATTAACCAACGCAACTTCCACATTTCAACACCTAATGAATGAGATTTTTAAACCCTTCCTTAGACACTTCATTATTGTGTTTTTTGATGATATCTCATATATAGTCATTCCTTCTAATCGTATGTGGAGTATCTCAATAAGGCAATGGAGACATTTTAGGAAAACTAGTTGTTTATTCAAGGGAGTAAGTATATATTAAGGGCAAGGCAGGTGGAATACTTAGAGTGTTCAATTTTTAAAAAGGAAGAGCGAAAAATACAAAAAAGGTACCAACCATTTTAGGGTTACTCAAAACTATAAACCTCAAAGAATTGAGGGGTTTCCTTGGCACTTAATGGTAGGGTATAGAAAGATTGCTTGCCACTTAATGAAATTGTTGAAGAATTCACATACTTCAAATTGTAATTGCTAATAAAAAGAGTAGGAAGCTTTTGAGAACTTTAAAAAAGTTGTTATGATGACACCAGCCCTGGCCCTTTCAGATTTCATAAACCTTTTACGGTGGATGAGGATGTGAGTGGATCAGGTAGAGGAGCAATGTTGCAATAAAAGAACCATTTCATAATGTTTTTTAACAAGGTTCTAGCTACAAGGAACCAAGGTTTATCAACATATGAAAGGAATTTTTAGTTTTGATAAAAGTTATAAACCAATGGCATCAATCTCAGTATAAAACCCTTCATCGTTTAAATTGATCAAATAAGTCTTAAATATTTGCTAGAGCAGCACATTACCACACCATTTCAATAAACCTAGCTACCTAAACTTTTGGAATATGACTTTGAGGTTCATTACAAGAGTGGAAAGGAGAAAATGGCAATGGATGCTCTATCCAAACTCACTATCTTCAAATTATAGTGATGTATATATCGCAAGTGATGCATACTTAATAGAAGAAATAAAAAGAAGCTAGAAGGAGGACTTTGCAGTGTAGGATTTAATCAAAAAGCTAGTAGCAGGGGAGGTGAGGTCAAAAGCTTATGAATGGAGGAATGGACTGTTACGATGGAAGGGAAGGTCGGTAGTTAGGTTCAATGCTCAACTCAGGGATAAATTGATTAAGATTGGCCATAATGAAGCAACAAGTGGTCACTATGAGGTGTTGGCAACTACCAAAAACTACAAAATTATTCTATTGGAAAGAACTGGTTGAAGACATTTAAAATCACATCAAGAAGTTTATGGCTTGTCAAAAAAGTAAGTATGACACATCTGTGTATCTTGGATTATTAAGGGTCTTCTGGTATCCAAGGGGAACTTAACAATTCTACTAGTGGTTAATCTATTCTCTAAATACTTTCATTTCATTCTGGTTGAGAATTCTTACTCAGTTGCAAACATTACAATTATGTCTTTAAACTGTATGGGATGCTTGAAGTCCTTATGATTGATAGAGATCCCAACATTTTTTAGTTAGTCATGGCAAAAATTATTCAAATTATAAAGGGTAAGCTTGAGATACTCAACAAACTATCACTCTAAATGAATACATAATTAGCGACAATTAATAAGATTTTATAAACTTATCTAAGATGTTTTTACAAAGAAACTCCTCACAAATAGAGTGATTGGGTTCCCCTGGTAGAATGGTGGTATAACACCACCTACTATTCGATTATAGGATCCACCCCATTTTAGGTTTTATACAGTACTCTCTACTAATCATATTCTATATTTCACAAGAGACTTGATAGGATAATTAATTTTCACTATTTTGATTTCTAATTCCCTTTTGTTTAGTGTAAATTGAGTTCAACCTAATGGACTTACTCATCTTTTGTTATTAGGAAGTCTTGAGCATTCTTGAAGTTGATTATGAAGTAAAAAGTCGTGAAATGGATAGATCAAGAAAAAGATACAAGCTAGCAGGAAAATAAGTGACTAAGCGTGGGCACGTGCAAGGAAAAGAAAAGTCTATCTATAGAATATGATTTCAAATCAGATTCGATCCATCAAGATCTTTACGATTTTAGGAATCAAGTGTTTCCTTTTTGAAGGATATCTATAACCTGAATATGGGGGGATGATATTTGCTCAAGATTATGATAAGATGAAGGGGAAAGAAGATCGAAAAGGGTTTAAAATGTGTATTGTTCATGCAGAGCCTAAGTCTTAGTTTTTACATTTTTCTGCAGACAGTTTTCTTGTCAGGTTTTTCTAGTTTTAGGCTAGAACTTTTGTATTTTTTAGAAAAGACTAGGGATGGAGACTTTATCTTTTTTTATTCTTTTATTTGTTCTTACTTTTGTTATGAGTAGCTAAACTTTTCTTCCTGGTTGAAGGCAACCGCGTTATCATCTAGTATGGTGAGATTTCTAAATAAAGTTTATTTCATTAATGAATATTAAGTGTCTTTCGAATTGCTTTTCATGATTGAATTGATTGATTTCTAAGGTTCACAACTAGGGATTGATTTATTTAATTTATAGCTAGATTGGTAGGATATGACGTTCAGTCTTGTTAATCATAAGTGACAATTAGGATTATTATCTTTACGTTAGAGTTGAAAATTCTAAGAAGACACTTAACTAGATTAAATATATGTCATGCATATGTTATCTTGTTCATTGATTTCTTAGTTTTTAAAGCTATTAGTCAATTAAACTTAAGATGGTATCTAAGTTATTGACTAATAAGAATGTTTAGAATACATATTTCTATTCATTTAATCTTAAGAGAAAACACCTCCTAATGAATGTTTGTTAATGGACTGAGTTTTATATCAAGGATCCATATTAGTTTGATAATGTCGGTAACCCGAAACCAAGGTTTATTTACTGAATTTCTAGATTTAGATATTTTTGTTATTTTTCAATTTCAGCCATTTTTAATCCATTAATTTACATTAATTCAAACCTCTCAATTCGTTTTCAACTGGTTTAACATTTTTCGTGAAAGTTTCTCGTAAGAACGATCTCAACTCTTCACTAACTACATTTTTATTGTTAGAGTTGGTATTAATTTGGTTCCAGGCAACAGCAGTACCAAGACTCCAATGTAGTGATGATAAGCTAGGCATTAAGACACGAAGAGATAGCCTTTGCAATAACCAAGTTTCATTTGCAAAAGGCCTAGAATAGAATGAAATAGTAGGTGGACAAAAGAGAGTGAATATGGAATTTGAAGTGGGTGATTGGGTCCTACTTAAGTTATAGCCTTATAAGCAACATTCACTATAGAGGAAAATAAATCACAAGCTGTCACCTTTGTTACGATCCATATAAGATCTTGAAGCGTGTAGGAAGGGTAGCTTACAAATTAAAATTACTGAAATGAAACACCATACATTATGTCTTTCATGTGTCCTAACTTAAAAAAGCTCACATAGAGTAAAAAAAATCTTTACTGAACTTCTGCCCATGCTCACTACTATAAAGCATGTTCCAGTAGCAATATTAGGGAAAAAAATAGTCAAAAGGAACAATAGGCTAGCAGCCCAAGAGCTAGTATAATGGTCAAATGGTAGAAGTGAGAATGTTACATGGAAATACTTATTCAAGCTTCATAATCGATTTCCAAAAGTTAAATTAGGGAGGGGGAGGGGAATTGTTACAGAATAAAATGATAACAAATTGATGGGCTTAGTAAATTTAAAGAAGGAGTTGTATGATGAGACGATGACGTAACTTAACTAAGTTGATATCTAAGACGCACCATTTAAATAAAACCTCAACATAACCACTCAAGTATGTGTCTATTTGATACTTATTTGTCTTTATATTAGAATTTTGTGTAACAAATATGAGAATGAGCAACTTATCATAAAGTTATTATTCTCTCTCTCTCTCTCTCTTTAATTTGTTGCAATTATTCCTTTATGTGTCTTCTTCTTCCTTCTCAGATTCTATTTTCTTATTAAATGTGATTTATTCCTTCAATTGAATATGAAAAAACACATTTTAAACCAAAAAAACCAATAAAGAAATTGGATTTAGTTAGTCAGTGACCATTACAATGATCAAAGAGACAATGGAGAAGAGATAATTAAGGTAACAAGGTGTGTGTGAACAATGGAGTCTTGAGTTGTGAGAGACAGAGAAAGAGAGAGTTGAAAAGTTAAGACAAAAACTAATAGGCATAGAGTAGCCTTATTTATTTTGATGATATTTTTAATCATTTTTTTTGTAAATGGATTTGAAAAATAATATCATTTTCTTACCATCTTTATTTAGAAATGCATCTCTTATAAATAATACTTATATATCTACACCAATTTTAATATCAGAAGAAGATCAAATAATTCTTATATAAAGAGTTATAAGTTTCTTGTTTCCAACTTAACATCCTTAAATTCCTTTTCTTATGGAAGTCAAGTTAGTTTTTTTCTTAAATCACTTTTAAGGTTTAAAATTGGAGTGACAACTAAAAGATGGTGTATATGACTAATCTCCACAAACAAAACCAACTAGCTACAGCTAAACTAGACCATGTTTTATAAAAGGTAGTTTGGTTTATATTAAATTATTTCATTATATTTTTTTTAAATTTTATGCTCTCGTTCTTTTATGATGAAAGCCATAATCCTTTGCTTAGAGGTTTAAGAATTGTTAATTATTATAAGATTTTGTAGTTAGAAAGATGTTGCATCATTAAACATTTGACAAACCAAGATAATTAATTATAAGGTTATAAGTAGAAATTATAATAGATTTTACATCCCTATTTTATATTATTTACATAATACATTGGGGTTAAATTATTGCATTTTCTTATTAATTATTCAAGTTTTTAATTTTATATTTTATTTTCAAAAAGGGTTTAAATTGTACTAAATATTTTCTTGTAGGCTTGGTGGACTTAAAGAAAGGAATCTAGAAGAAAATATGGCCCAAAATGAAGTTCAGCCTATGATTTAGCCCACCAAAACAAGCAAATAACCCAACAAAAAGGAACCCCATTAGAAGCAAAAAGAAGCATCCAGAATAGT
The DNA here is from genome assembly GCA_027576715.1 of Erythroxylum flavicans. Classification (NCBI taxonomy): domain Eukaryota; kingdom Viridiplantae; phylum Streptophyta; class Magnoliopsida; order Malpighiales; family Erythroxylaceae; genus Erythroxylum; species Erythroxylum flavicans. The sequence continues at coordinate 16,211 of JANZXP010115970.1, forward strand.
CCAAAACGCAACAGACAAGGAAGCAAAACGTAGTCACCAAGACAGGAGCAAAACACAATAGTAGAGAAGAAAACTTAGCAAATAAAACGTAGTATTAGACAGAAAACGCAACAGCCAAAATGTAAAAACCAGAGGAGCAAAACGCAACACACCAGAAACCAAAACAAAACGCAACAACTAGAGGAGGAAAATAACAACAACAGAACAAGCAATGTCGGGTAGGAGGAGGAGTTGCACCCACTTGACATTATCTCCATCAAATCTCTTCAAAATGGAAGGGATAAGCAGAAGCCTATCGCAGATCCAACAACGTGCAGGTATGGGAGACATTTTTTAGGCTATAAAAACGGTGGAGCTGTGGAGGAGAAAGTTAAAAGCAGTCATACAAGGTTGAGAGGTTTTGTCATCCTTTCAAGGTGGGTTAAAGCTAGAGATGTTGCAAGGAGTATTTGGGCGTGAAAGGGAACCAGATCCCACATATTTTTAGCTGGTTTAAAGTTGTAGAGGAATTTTTCAGATCTTGAATGGGTTGGTCTGAAGTTTGAAAGTAGAGCACGTTAATGAGTTTTTCTAAACCCTTATTCTCCTTATTTTTGATTTTCCTTGCTTTAGTTATGATTAATTATTGAATTCTAGTTTAGACATGTTGTTTTAAGTATTTAGGATATCAGTTATTTGGTTTAATTAAATAGACTAGGCTATGATTTATAATGGGTAGATTTGTTTAGAATAAATTATTTCATCATATTTTTTAAATTTTATGTTGTATATCTTTTATGATGAAAGCCATAATCCTTTTTTTAGAGGTTAAAGACTTGTTAATTATTATAAGATTTTTTAGTTAGAAAGATATTGGATCATCGAATGTTTGACAAATCAAGATAATTAATTATGAGGCAATTGCCAAATTATTGTATAAATAAGGTGAAGCATTCTTTAAAAAGATTATGTAATTAAATTTATGTATATAATTATGTTGGAACTTACCGAGGATGTAACTTTCAATAGAAAACTTTACTGTACTAGGATACATGCAAAAGATCTCATATAGAGAAGTTCTCTTTCTTATAAGTCTTTTAATCATTTTCGTTTTAATCTTATATCTTGCCTTTAGCCTAAAAATTTAATATCTGGTATTTTTCTTTTAGTTATTTAGCCTAAACATTTTCTTACTTGACTTAAATATTTCCTTGTAAACTTGTTTGTTTTTTACCTTTTTTTATATGTATCACGTTATTTATTTTATTACTTGTTTTTATATTTTTATTATCCATATTTATTTTTATTTATTTTATGGTTAATATTTTTTGTTATTATTTTAATTATTATTACTTTATTATTTTAATATGTA
>JANZXP010116007.1:0-17555 GCA_027576715.1 Erythroxylum flavicans
AATGTTATATTTTATTTTATTGCTAAGTTCCCAAATCTATTTATTATTAATTCCAATAAATCCCAATGGTGGCACGTGGTCACCATAAAACCCATATCGAGACCCGGGGCTAACATGCTAAGTCATGGAATGTCTTAGTCATGAAAGGTGTATAAATTGATTTTTATTTTAAACATAACTACCAAAGTGTACTCTTAGATTGCTCAGTTTTTGAAGGAAATGGTTATTGGTTGACTGTGAGTAAAAACTTTGAATGTTTAATTCTTACAATAGTTTTAGAAGTTAATCCTCTTTTCTTATGAGAGTATTCTTAGAAAATATAGATAACGAAGAAACGTTTCAATTTTGATTTTGATTTTGATTTTGATTTTTACCTAAGGATGGTTAAAAGCTAATTATAAGGGAACTTGATAAGTGCTTGATTATTGATATATTAATTCTCTAATGCTCAGTGATTAATGTTATATTGAACTTAAGATACTTATTTTGGTTAATATTTTACTTTAGCTACAAGTTCAAGGAATAGGAACCAAAATGGGCTAAATCTGAATCCTTAGTGTCATTCTATTGATGTCAGATCTTATTTTCCTTTATAGAGTATGAATTAGGGTGAAGATAAGACAAAGAATTGAAGAATTGGAGTTATTGTGGCTTACACAACTGTGTAACTCACTAGAAATGTGTACAAACTTGAAGACCTTCTTTTAAGCATCTCTGAGACCTACACACTGGTGTGAAGACTTACATAGTAGTGTATCTCTTTGGGGTTGTGTAACTCTACGAACTCTACCAAATTAACATACATGGTCACTTGTATGCTCTTGTATAACCATAGCCCTAGTTTTGCATTATAAAAGGGCCTTTAAAAGGCCAAAAGGGTATGAAGAGATTTGAGACTCAAAAGGAGGTAGATTTCTTTCCTTTTCAGAGTATTATGAAGAGTTGAACTCCATCTTACCAGTTCAAAGGTGATATTGAGGTTGATGAACATATTTGAGCGTTGATTAAGCTAGTGATATTTTTATCTTTCTTTTAGGATTGACTATGATATTTTGTGTTTAATGTTTTTGTTTTATTTACAAAAAGTTTAAATAGGTCCACTAGATTATTCATGTATGGATTCGTTTCCAAAATCTAAATTAAAATATGTATTCATTGTAAATTTCATTAAATTGTAATAAACTAATGGTCGTTCATCATTAGGGATAACATAACATAGGTTAAATGACCTGAGCTTTTGTTATTGTTGTTTAGATTAACATGTTTTCCTATCACATAATGTATTTTCACACTAAATCTAGAGAACTTATGCTATATTATTTTATTCTATATTATCTAATAGCTAGACCTAATTAAAGAGCTTATTTTAATTAGATACAACCTAAATGAAAGTTGTGGTTAATAGAGCTTATTGTTAATAAACTATTAATAGTTTCAAACAGAGGTATGAGAACAACAAGAAGACTGGTTATGGACATTTGTGTGAAGGTTGAGATTGAACTGTGAACTGGATTCAAAACTTATTAATTAATCCTAGTTTTTTCATTGTTTGATTTAATTTGTCTTCCATAGTTTCATTTTCATAATTGAATTCAACTAAACCCCCTCCCAATCATATACATTAATTGATTCATTACAATAGCTAAACACATACTCTTTATGTACAATCCTTTCTCACCACTACTACAAAGTTAGTTGTGCAGAGTTGGGTATTGTTTTCTAATTTGTTCAGTGTGCATTAGGAGCTTAACACCAAATGATAGATCTTTGTTAGCCCAAGCACCAAACTTGTTATGTATTTTTCCTCCAAAGGGATACAATCCTTAAAATGCACTCTTCTAGTTGAAGGATGTAAACCTAAGTATAACAAAGGAGGGTGTTTTCTAACCATACCAGTTAAATAGAAATTCTATTAGCTAGATGATTGGCTCTTACTAAGAGAATTAAGTGAATTTTGATGTAAATTATATCTATGCTAGTGAGGTTCTTAAACTACCCTAAGGTTTCAATTAAAACCATAAGTGATTTGGGGTAAGTTCTATTAAAAAGTAAAAGATCATTAATAACACATATAATTATCAAAGAAAACTTCTTGGTTTATGAATGAAGTATGAAATCAGGCTTCATTGAGACATTATTCTTCGTCAATTAGGTCGGGGCCTCCATATATGAGATAAAGAGGTATAGAGATAGGGGTCTCCCTATCTAAGCCCTATAGCTCCTTTGAACAACTCAGGTGTGCTCTATTCACTATAATACTAAAGGAAGTTGAGGAAATGAAAGCTTTAATCTAAGTCTTAAAGACAATTAGGAAGCTAAACAACTTTAGAAGTTACAACACAAAGTCCCAACTTATGCAATCGTAAGCTTTGTTGAAATTCAATTTCACAATTTTGTATGGAGTTCTTCCTCATACCTATTTGATGAGTATGTTATTACCAATTTGTCTTACCTACATAAAAGCTCCTCGATTATCACTTAACATTTATTAGAACTGTCTTCAATCTATTTATCAAGCTTTTGAAAATTAATTTATAAAGGAAGTTGTAGCAAGCTATAAGCCTGAATTCTCTAAAAGATTGTGGGTTTAAAGATTTAAGGGCTAAAAAAGGGATGTCTTATTTATTTCTTTAAGATGCACACACTTGGAAACAAAAATTCTTGAACTACCTCTATAGCCATTTTACCATTCTATGGCCAAGCCATTCAAAATAAGAAACCGTTTAATCCATTTAGCCCTGGGCCCTTTTGGTCATTCAGTTGGAAAATTATTTCCTCTATTTTCGATGCTCCTATATGTTTGATGAGTGTTTCAACTTCAACATTGCTAAACCTCTTCTTCAAGCTTTAAAAAACCTAATATGACAAAGAAACTTTAGTCATTACCTCTAAGTTATTGCCACCACCTTAATGTCACAAAATGACTTCCTTGTCTCTGACCAACTATAGCCATGCCATCTCATGACACAAGAATAGGGATATTAAACCTATTTCTTCTCCAGCATGCTTATAGTCATTGCATATTTCAGTCATCTTCTAGACATTAACTTATATATGTGAGTCTCGTCTTGTTGCTGCTAGCTCTATTGAAAACAATATTCACTTTAACCTTTTACTGCGTGTATTACACAAGCTTTTACTCTTGCTCACTAAACCATCCTCTAGCATGGGTCTAAGCATCTTATTAATGTTGCTGGAGTTTCAGTAGCTTGAGAAGTGCCTCATAAGTACAACCCAAAAACTCAACCACAATAACCAAAATCTAGAGCATCAATATACAAGACTTTTGTGGTTTTAAAGTTTTGCTAGCACATGAAGCTTACTAAGTGCTATGGGCTTGAACCTTTTTCATTTTTGAGCCTTTGAGGGTTTCTATAACTTATGAATTTTCAAAATTCATAAGCAAGATGTGACCAAGAGGTAATATTAGGTTTTCTAGATTCTAGGTATCTAAAATACTTTTAATTCTTAACTTTTTAGATTTCAGTAAGGTTTTTTAGTTTTTTAAACTCCAATTAATGAACTTTTAGATCTTAATCTTATTGAAATTAAGGCTAGAATGATTGCACATAAGTTTCAAAATTTTATATCAATAAAAATAAAAAATTATCAGGCCATAGAATTAAAGATGGCTCTAATATATCTATTAAAATATAAGAGTGGTATCTAATCCCTAACATAGTAAGATAAAAATAAAATATTTTATTTGATTTCTCAAAAATCAAGATCACTTTAAATTCTATAACATGATTGATGCATAACTACAATAAAAAATAAACATAAATTGTACCTTATTATGTAGCTTATTATGTAGCTTGATCCATTTTCTTATAGTTTCCTTGGAACTATTTTCTAAAACTAGTTCATCACAACTACCATCACTGTACATATGTCTAGCCTCTAACAATATCTATACGAATTGGTTGAGAGAGTTTTTCTAGTGGTTTAGAGAGGGTAAGTAAGAAATGCTAGCTTTTAGAGCTTATATATACTTATCTATAATATATTTAGACCTTTTGGTAATTTAAATGAAATATAATCCTAATTTCAATTAAATTTGAATTGGAATTTTAATTAATTCCAAAATTCAATATCTAATACTGGTCCTTATTTATCAAATATCTTATATTTGTTCCTAAGGCTTTTCAAACTTCATAATCAAGTGTAACCTGATTAAATTATTTTTTTCTCTTCAGTCATTTTTATGTATAACCTATTATATTCTTAAATATGTTGGTAGTCGATGAGAAATATAACCATAAATTGCATTTAGGATTAGATAAATTAAGCTCCTTTAATTTATTTTTAATTATCTAATTAAACATTTTAAATTCATATATCAAGATTGGCATCTATCATTGCATTATAACTACACAAATATTAGGAATATTAAGGTGGCTTTGATTAACCTTTTCATATATGATTTTTTTATATAACACAATTATTTCATCATATAATGTTTCGATTAGACATATAGCCTATAATTAATGTCTACTATATTTGAGTCCAATCATATTAATTCTCTACCATTGGTAATTAATTTTATTAATGACAATCGAAAATTATTTTCAAGGTGTTATTCCAACGTGAATAATTTTCGGAGTCAATATTAATCAAAAGCAAAGGAAGATTATTCCTAATCACTTTAGAGTGACAAATCCTATGTTGATCTCTCAACTATCTTCATATAGTTCATGTTATGTCTAATATCTACCGATTAAGTAAGCCTTGACAAGGATATATTATAAGTAGTATCAAAATATAACAATCTCTAGATAAGATACTTTAGAGATCTCAAAACATAGGATCTCTTATTCAGTCATCAAAAAATGAGAATTTTTATAACATATAAGTAATGTTCTAAATGGAATTCTTACCTCAGGTCAGTTTAGTGAACTTATTTTCTAATAAGCATCCACATGTTTATTAAATACCTTTATACTTTAGCCTATAAAATCAACTACTTTCTTCATAAGAAAGAAATATAATGTATACTGGTCATTTCATACTCTATTAATTTTTAGTTTCAATAGGACAATGATTACAAACCATTTAAGAATAATAAATAAATACAATATGAATATTATAATTATGATCTCATCATAATTTTATTAACAATGTACATTTATCCTATAAACTTTATCATATATATTATTTAATTAAATGAATATGCATAACATAAAGATGTCTATTTAAATAATTATGTCACGAAAAGTACAACTAATTCTTTAGTTGTCCAATATAAGTTGGCAAATTGATCTAATTATGACAAAGAAGTAAAGTGAGTTAAATAAAACATGATCAATGGGGAAATAAGTTAAGAGATCCAACATCTTCCTTTCAATTCTTGTGTTTTAACCTATAACTGTGCTAATTGTTAATAATGTAAAGAATGATCAACATCTACTTAAGAGCAGTTGATTACAGTTGATAAACAACAAAAGTAGTTATCAATTTCTCACTCTCGTTAATTTACTAAATTCTCGATTCTCCTTGACTCTAATTGTCTTCTTAATCTCTTAATTTCAATTGAAATTCTGAAAACTTCTGTTGTCTTGTCAACATTTCATATTGAAAAAGTAAAAAAAAAAAAGCAAAATCTTTCATCCTTTTTATCTTTTGAAGCATGGACTTTGGTAGAGAAGAATTAGCTTGTTGGTTGACAAGTTTATATTCAAAATCGAATTCATCTGTGGAAGAGTCAGTGGCAAGTAATGGATGAAGAGAAGTGTAAACTATTGCTACGCATCAACATACTCTGTTGTAATTATCCCCTCTCAAGTTATCTGTTACAACGCGGAACCCGACTGAGTATGGTTTCACTTAAAAGTCTCTCTTTTACTATTTCAATGTGTATCAAATAATTAATAACGTCTGGTTACTGAATAATACAGATTTACCACTGACGGTTACATTATCCTCTTGTGTTGGTGCCGGTGCCTCCTTGATTTTGTTTCTTCTTTTCCCCTTTTCTTCACATGGAATTTTATCATTTGAAACACTTGTTTCTATTATCTTAGCAACCTTAAACTTCAGTCTCTGGTTTGTCATCAGGGTGTACCTACAACATCATAATGAAATATCCAACAACCAATATCATCTAAAGCATGCGCAGCAATGGCTATCTTAGGAATGTAAACCTTTTTAATTCTCCAGAAACAAAAGTTCAGTTCTTTTTAAATCAACGAACTCAAATTGCTGACTTTTTCCGTAATATCTGTTTCGAAATGTTTTGATCTCGACTTATCCTTTTACATTGTTGACTCTTAGTTTACATTTAATCAACTTTCTCTTGACCTTGTTACCAGACAGCACAGCATATGTTGCCAAATTCACAGCGCAGGAAATAAAATTATAACTGCAATAAGGCAATTGGAAAGTTTTAATCTTGCCTGATGGTTCTTTTCTTCATTGAGAGTTTTAGATCTAAGCTTTAGCTCTCCTCTATGGGTGGTCATCTCATCCAGTATCTCAGCATCATTGCATTCTATATCCACATGCTCATCCGCACCATTTCCTTCAACCACCTGCAATCATAGTTCAGTGTAAGTTAAAAGAGTGTGGCCTGAATTGACAGTCTCCAGAACTGCACATTGGGATGTAAGCTTTGTAAGTGATGGATGGTTCTTGTACTTGCTCTGATACTGTAATATGTAATAGGAACAGAATTATCATCCAGACTTGAAGTGAGGTATCAATCATATTCTTCATAATTATCATCAAACTCACTAGACAACGTTATGTGGGAGTCTGACCATGGCCTATGGATAAAGCAGGAAAGATAATTACTGACTAAATCGTAATAAGTTCCATCAAATAAGTCGCAATAAGCATAGAAATCTTTCTTGACAAGGAAAAGAATAATGCATTACGATCCACTATTTGTTAATGAGCAAAACAGAATCGCCTGTCATATATGTTCTTTTATCATTTAGCTGTTGTCAATATATGTAGTAACAAATTTCTCTTACGACTGAGAAATAATAAGCTTAAGAATCTTTTTTTTTTTTAATTATAAAACCATACCTAAGAGAACTCGTACCTTGAATGAGACAGAGAGATTACGTTTGGGAGCTGGGTCAATTTCCTCGTAGTCAGCTGCATCCAACTCACGAAGATAAACTAGATGAAAAAGTTTGGGAAGAAAATGCTGCCTCATAATTACCAAAAGGAAGAGTGGGAGGGGAAACAGTATGCCAAAGATAGGTATCCATGTTATTCCAAAACAAGCGAAAAGGTACACCAGTTGGAAAGCTGTGAACTTAGCAATATGTTTGAATGGAACCCTTTCGACGAAGGAAACGTGTGAATTTTCTAAAACCCTGCCAAAGAGTAATTTTAAATAAGCATTTTTTTCGCAGTGAAAACTAATGTGGACCTGTTAAATTGTTTTTTTAAAAATATTTTTCAAAGAGTAATCACAATTTACTTGAATCGGCGGCCGGGGGTTACAAAGAGCAGCAAAATCCTTTCCCAGAATTGGCTCCCAGGAAGACTGTCTATAGCCATGTAAGCAAAGTATCCCCAGAGCACGGATGTTGGTATCTTCTTGATCAGAGGCATGGCCATTAGCGAAATACCAACTAGTAACGATTGCAGAAAGTTGCTAAGTCTTTGCTCTTTAACCCGAACTGGCAGATATGTATCAATATGTTTTCCAGGATCAAAGCTACCTTTCATGATTCCTCCATCATCCACTTTCAAAATGGAATCTTTTAGTTCTTTAAGTTCTTTAGCCGCAGAGGGCTGTAAGATATGAATATGAACATGGTCACGGAAAATAGGTGAGTAAATCAGTTTAGATAATGCTTTCAGTAAAGTTTTCTCTATAATACCAACTATTGAAGATGAATGAGATAAGCTGAGAACTTACAGGTGTAGATTTGTCCATTTTAATGAATATCGACTCCATACTACCATAAATTTCAGATGAGCTTCCATTTTGCTTTACACATTCATTAGCATTTTTTACCATTTTCTTCCTTATCAGCTGCATATATGGGAAAAACTTTTAAGGCTATCTAACAGTCATGTGCCGACAGAAAATGAACAAATTTCCTATTTAGTCTGGCGAGAACCTGTCTATTAAGAACCGCAAGACTCTTTGTGTGCATTGGAGATTGTGGAAGTACACCATTAGAGGGAGGGATTCCGAGCAATCCACATATCAAAGTCTAGATTAATGAATAATGGAAATCAAAGGTAGGTTAGTAAGAAATGACTGACGGGTACTATGAATGGTGATAACATATAAAAGATCAAGTAATACCATAAAGCCAAGTAGTAAGATGTCGTAATGATAGGCAGATGGATTCTTGAGATTGAAATCCTTCTGTTGTGCTAATTGTGAGGCCACACTATGGTCAAAAAAATAAAGACCAGCAACCATCGAAGCAGGTATGATGGCGGCAAATATATAAGCTGGTGCTACCTTGGCCATGTCCTGAAATTTAAGGAGGTTACGGTTAGTTAGATACCGCTTATAATTTCTGTTCTTCGGTAAAATGATATCAAACTTTTGAGGCATAAATTCCGTCTCCCTTTCATATCGTAAAAGTCCCATAGTTAATAAGTAAGCATCTCCACAGGCGGCTGCGCAGTGTTACCTTAACTACTGTCCAATGCTTCAAGGATTCTGTGTCCCATGGAAGAGGACTTTCAAGCCTTCTTGGGACTTCAGCAGGTACTCTGCTAGGTATACTAAATGACAATGTTGCCCAAGCTAATACCACTAAAGGGACTCCATAATCCGCAATAAAACTGCGCAACCATCCTGCAGTAACGGGAGCAAATGAGCTTAAGCTAGAAGTAAAGTTTAAAAGGACTCGTCTTACAAGGTGCTTCACAGACCTGTTCCATATTGCCATGATCTTGCTCGTCTGCTCATTAATGCAGTAAAAAGTAGGCCAAATGTGAAAATCACTCCCAACAGCCCGTTGGCGTATAGCCACTCAAAACTGTACTTCTCTACCTCTGTATTTCCACGTACAGCAATATGGAATTCACTTACAATTCCCTATGAGCCCAAAAGTTAGGAAATTGAAGAAGCAAAACATTTCATCGTCATCATCAGTTGCAATGTTTTAGCTACAGTTTTGCAAGGAAAAAAATATGCTCTACCTTCACTGCTTGTTGAATGAAAAGTAAAGCAATCAGCATTCCAAAAGTTTCACCTGCAACCCTTGTAAACCTACCGATAACTGTGCAAGCGTTGAATATTGCAAGTAGAAAGAGTAGGAGAGCTGTCCAGGCACAAACCCTACAGGATTCAAATCAGAATTTTAAAAATTCACACTCAGATCTCTAATGGTGGAAATGTGAGAATATGTCAAAAAGTAGTTACCATCCAGCCCAAGCCAAGTAGAGCTTTTGTCCAATAGGATCTGTTCCTTTGGCAAAATTGTACAAGTAACTATACATTATAACCGTTGGTTCTGCAACTCCAACGATTAACAATGGCTGCCCACCAAACAATGAATGTATGATGCCACATATTGCGGTGGAGGCCAGTGTTTCCACCGCACTTAGGCTTCCATCTAAAAGAACCAGAAAATTCTGTTAGGATGCGATTAAGTAGGGCAACTAGCCAAATTTAATCTATCTCATACACTATTGAATCTGTTTTTAAAAGGGAAATCATGATCTACCAGTCTCTTTCCTTAGTTGCTCCCCAAAGGCAATGACTGGCAGAGCAGAAGCAAAGAATATGTAAGTTGTTGGAGCTAATATCCTGCCATGAATGTAAATGAAATTACAATCAGCTGATAGTCATAAGCCATGTCTCAATTTACACACCACAAAATTTCTACTCTCAGGAGTAGAGAAAAACAATAGAAGATAGTGTACCTGAAGCCCAAGCTGCGTGAACTCCTCCAATCTTCTTTATAACATGCTTTTCTTCCTTTGAAGTCTTCAACAATCCCTTTGAACGGGTATTTGAAAATGTTCATGTCTTGAAAGGCATAGAGAAGAGAACTGGTCGTTAAAAGAGAGTAGAGAAAAATGCCGTGGATTTAAAAGAGTTCGGTAAGAACTGAGGTAACATACAGCATTGACAATCAAATCATGGGTCTCTTTCGTATGCTCTATTTCAAAAAGAATTCGGGAGGCGAACTTGCGCATGAGAAAAAAAACTATATATATATATAGAGAGAGAGAGAGAGAGAGATACAGAACAAGTTCGGACGTCCGAGTAGTGTAGATAATGAGATTTTCTCCCGATAAGCACAAAAAAAGGAAAACATGTATACAATCAAGCCTGGCATCAATTACTGACAGAAATACGTTGATCACCAAACAGTTGCACTGCTCAAAAAGGTAAAAAAAAGAAAACAAAACGCAGTGAAAAACGAAGATAAAATCTTATCATTTCTCACCTGGAAAACAGACGCCGATGCGTGATCGACGTCCGCAGTAAGGTTCAAGGCACTCAAACCAGGGACGGTGGACTTTTAAAGCGAGCAGCTTTTTCCTGTCCAGTGCTCTTCAAGAAAAAATGATTTATACGTTGGAAACAGCACAACTTTGGAGGTGCAATTATAATAATCGAAGTGTTCTTGTTATATATCAGTTCCATAATCTCAACATTTCGAATTTTTACATGGACAGACAGAGAGAAACACCTATTCTTGTGTAGTCGAAACATAATAACCTTTCGAAGACCGTATCAGTTCATTTGACAACGTATCCCTTGTTTTTTATTATTAGTAAAAGACAAACAAAGAGAATTACCCAACCTAGCTAACAACTTATAGTTGATATTCCTTCTGTTGTTTGTCTGTTACTGACAGAACGGTTTACGAAGATCACGTCTGTCTATATGCTTTTATTGTTAACCAATCTCATAATCCAATGGCTTCCGTTCATCCAACGCATCCGATGCCGGCTGGAGCCTAAGAGATACATTATGCATACAGCCTCCTTCATATCACAACTTACCCATTCGTTCATTTATTCTGGATTTTGTTGCTTTCCTTCGTTGACAAGATCAAATACCGTTGTGTCCATTCTCACAGGGGTATTTCACAAGAAGTAGAAAGGGTTAAGTTGGACTAACGGGTTTTCTAGGAATAGAATGCACATGTTGATGCTCTCCGAGCAGTTTCATAATTTAGTACTAATAACTCAACTTCCAAATATTTTGTAATTCCATAGCTTCCTTAACTTTGTATTAGTTTTATAACATGTACATTTCATTAACAAAATTCTCAGTGCTCAAGAAGAATCAAAAGAGATGGGCTAGTGAGAAATTCTCTAGCCTTTCTCTAACCTCACCTTTTTTCACCACTTTTTAATCCCTTCTGTGAGCCCATTTTCACTCAAACTTTGCATTTCAAGTCTATCACCAACTCCTTTAGATCTCCCACCTTTCACTCGTTTAGTTTTTTTTTTTATTATTAGCTGTAATGGCATCTTCTTCTTCCAAGAAACCAAATTCTTCTTCTTCTTCTCAGAACATCATCCAGTCCTCTTTATCCAATGATTTCTGATAAAATATAATGCTCATTTTAGAAAATTCTAGAATATATATTTATAATAATCTAAATAAATTCTAGAATGATTTAGAATATAGAAAAAAATTAAAGAAATCTCTAGATAATGTCATATAGTCAAAAAACTAGAAAAAGCTAGAAGACTCTGTGATGAAAAAACTAACTTTGTATGTTCGTGTAGTATGTATATATATATATATATATATATATATGCTTGTAAGGTTTTATTTTCTATGTATGTAATAAAGACAATCCCAACTTTCCAGATACACTACTTCTATCCTATAACTAGCATCTACCTACTTTTTTTTCCTTGAAACTACAAACTCCCGCGTGACTCCCAAATCTTTACATTACATATTCCATAATTACTATCCTAACCAAAACCTTCAATTTACTTCACCAAATCACCTAACCGTACATCAGTGGTATCAAATCCAGGTTCGGTACTATACTGGGCGTAAATATGGCTTTTTCTTCTATCAGAAGATAATTATGAAGACTAGCATAATAAAATGCGAACATTTCTCCAAGCACAAGACTTGTGGAAAATCGTCCAAGAAGGAGTTGGCGTGCCAGAAGCTCAGGACAACTTGTCCGTGGCGGAGCGTCGAAAATTGAAGGAGGACCAACAAAAAAATTCTATCGCTCTATGATTCCTACAGCAGGCCGTGACGAAGGCAATTTTTTCAAGAATACGAGGAGCCATGACCGCAAAAGAAGTGTGGGATAAACTAGAGCAAGAATTCCGCGGAGATACAAAGGTACGCAACGTGATCCTCCAATCTCTAAGGAAGCAATATGCAAATATTAAAATGAAGGATTTTGAGACCATTAAGAATTTCTATACTAGAATTATGACGTTAGTAACTGAGATGAAAGCCTATGGAGAAGATATTACTAACCAAAAAATGGTCGAAAAAATCTTGATTTGTCTACCACCCAAGTTCGATCCTAAAGTGTCGACCATCGAAGACATGAAGGATCTTTCGGCACTAACTATATAAAAATTAATCAATTCACTAAACGCATATGAGCAAAGATTGGCAAGTCTTGAAGAAAACTCTGTCAAAAATGCTTTCCAGTCTAAGCTCCAAATAAGGTCTCAGAATCAAAGTAGAGGAGGACGGTATGATATAAAAAAAAACAAGGGCCAAAGAAAATTCTAGAAGTTTAGAAACTAGAACAGGGAAAAATAAATCCTATCCTCCTTGTGGTATATGCTAAAATTCAAAACACCTAGAGAAGGATTGTTGGTTTCGAGGGAAACCCAAATGCCAGCACTGCAAGAGATTTGGACACACCGAAAATGACTATAGGTCGAAAGTTAGTCATCAAGCCAACTTTTCCAAACAAGTAGAAAGAGAGGATATTCTCTTCTATGCTTCTGAAGAGCCGGTTGAGAAAAGGGAGGAGACATGGTATATTGATAGTGGCTGCAGTAATCATATGACTGGAAATAAAGAAGTATTCCACGACATAAATGAAGGTGTCAATTCTCATATTCAACTAGGTGATGGTGCACTAGTTGAGGCCAATGTCAAGGGCACCATTATCATTAATACAAACAAAGGTCCAAGATTCATCCGCAACGTTCTCTTGGTGCCGAATCTTACACAAAATCTTTTGAGTATCGGTCAAATGATGGAGAGTGGTTACGTCTTTCACTTCGAAGGAGACTCATGCATAATATATGACAAAAGAAATAAAAATATTCAGATTGCAAGGATAAAATTGAAGAATAGAAACTTTCTGATCAAGTGGAGCCACATTGTCGAGATTGCCTTAAAAACTCAAAAAGATGATTCATATCTTTGGCACAAAAGGTTTGGCCACTTCCACTTCCACGGGTTATGTCTACTACACCAGAAGAACATGATGCGAGATCTGCCCAACATTACTGAAATTAATAGTCTGTGCGAAGGTTTCTTACTCGGTAAGCAACACAGGCAACCATTTCCATCCGGGAAATCATGCCGAGCAAAAATCCCTCTAGATCTTGTGCATACAGACGTGTGCCGGCCTATAAGGACTCCATCTCTAAGCAATAATAAATACTTCATCCTATTCATCGATGACTTCAAAAGGATGACACGGGTCTACTTCATCCAAGAAAAGTCAGAAGTCTTCAGGATTTTCAAAAAATTCAAGAACTTAGTGGAGAAGCAAAGCGGCAAGAGCATCGAAGTCCACAGAAGTGATAAAGGAACAGAATACACATCCATAGAGTTTACCAAGTTTTGTGAAGACGAAGGAGTGGAGCACCAACTATCCGTTGGGTATGCGCTAGAACAAAATGGAGTATCAGAAAGGAAAAATAGGACAGTCATGGAAATGGCTCATTCATTACTCAAGGAGACAAATTTGACAAATACCTTCTAGGCGGAAGCAGTATACACAGCGGTATACCTATTAAATTGTTGTCTAACTAAGGCAGTAGAGAACAAAACACCGATTGAAGCCTAGAACGGACGCAAGCCGTCAGTAAAACATTTGAAAGTCTTTGGATGCCGATACTACGTCTACGTTCTAGCAGCGAAGAGAAACAAACTAGATGTCAAAGCAGAAAAAGGTATTTTCTTAGGTTATAGCACTCAATCTAAAGGATATAGAGTGTATAACCTTCAAAAAAAGAAATTAACTATTAGTCGAGACGTCGAGTTCGACGAGAATGGTTGATGGAACTATGAAGAAGACAAAGCAGAGAAAGGCAGTATTAAAGTTCCCCAACTATAAATAAGATATGAAACACAATCAACATTTCAAAAGAAGTTCGGAGAAGCAAAAGCATCAACATCAACCGAAGAGTCACCTCCTAGGAGAACGAGACCTCTGCAAGAGATATATGAAACATGCAACTTTACAATGATCGAGCCTGAAAGCTATGAAGTAGTTGCTAAATATAAAGTCTGGCATGATGCAATGGAAGAAGAAATCAACATGATAAAGAAAAATGACACGTGGGAGCTAGCTGATTGACCAGAAAATAAGGACGTCATCAGAGTTAAATGGGTATATAAGACAAAGCTTAACCCAGATGGCTCCATTCAGAAGCACAAGGCTCGACTAGTTGCAAAAGGATACGCATAAATTCCTGATATAGACTACATAGAAACATTTACTCTAGTAGCTTGGCTTGACACAATAAGAGCACTTGTAGCACTGGCAGCACAAAAGAAATGGAAGATCTATCAACTAGACATGAAGTTAGCATTCCTGAACGGAGTACTAGAAGAAGAAATATACGTTGAACAACCAGAGGGGTTTATTATAAAAGGTCAAGAAGCTAAGGTACCCAAACTAAAGAAAGCCCTATATAGACTTATGCAAGCCCCGCTAGCATGATATAGCCGCATTAACGGGTACTTTATGGATCAAGGATTCAGGAGGAGTCATAGTGAACCAACTCTATATATCAAGACCCAAGATCACCAAGGTACTCTTATCATCTCTCTATACGTAGATGATCTCATCTGCACAAGAGATAACGAGAAAATGGTAGAGGATTTTAAAAAAGATATGAAGAAGACATTTGAAATGAGTGATTGGGGAAAATGAACTACTTCCTTGGCATGGAGGTGAACCAGACAGAAGATGGTATATTCATTTCACAGAAGAAATACATAGAAAATTTTCTGAAGAGATATAAGATGGATCGCTCCAAGACTGTTGAAACACCACTTGTAGTGAACGAGAAGTTCAAGAAAGAAGATGGTTCAGAAAAAGTAGATGCCTCAACATACCGAAGTCTAATAGGAAGCCTACCTAATGGCTACCAGACTAGACATCATGTACGCTACAAGCCTACTATCAAGGATCATGCAAAGTCCAAGTCAGGTACACCATGGAGCTGCAAAAAGAATTCTAATGTACCTGTGAGGCATAACTAACTATGGAATATGGTACAAGTCGACTGACATCTCAAGACTAGTTAGCTACATGGATAACGACTGGGCTAGTTTAGTAAATGACATAAAGAGCACATCTGGGTACGCATTTACACTTGGCTTAGGATATTTCTCATGGTCTTCGAAAAAGCAAGACACAGTCGCACAATCATCAGCAGAAGCCGAATATATTGCCGCGGTAGTAACAAATAATCAGGCAATTTGGTTATGAAGAATATTAGAAGACATGGAAGAACAACAAAAAGAGCCAATCGAAATATTTTACGATAATAAGTCAGCTATTGCTTTGGCAAAAAATCCAGTATATGATAGCAAGTCAAAGCACATAGCAATCAAATATCATTTCCTAAGAGAAGTTATGGAAAGAAAGGAGATCAAGTTAAACTACTTCAATATAAAAGAGAAAATAACAGACATCTTTACAAAAGCACTACTGCAAGCCAAGTTCAAGTTTCTACGAGAAGCACTTGGAGTCACACAAATGAACATTAAGGAGGAGTGATAAAATATAATGCTTATTTTAGAAAATTCTAGAATATATATTTATAATAATCTAAATAAATTCTAGAATGATTATAATATAGAGAAAATTTAAAGAAATCTCTAGGTAATGTCATGTAGTCAAAAAACTAGAAAAAGCTAGAAGACTCTGTGAAGAAGAAACTGACTTTGTATGTCGGTGTAGTATGCCTATATATATATATATGCTTGTCATTTGCCCCAAGTCTCGATTAATAGTTAATTTCTTTTTTTGTAAGTTATACACTCTATATCCTTTAGATTGAGTGCTATAACCCAAGAAAATACCATTTTCTGCTTTGTCATCTAGTTTGCCTCTCTTCGCTGCTGGAATGTGGACATAGCATAGGCATCCAAAGACTTTCAAATGTTTTGCTGACGGTTTGCGTCCGCTCCAAGCTTCAATTGGTGTTCTGTTCTCTACTGCCTTAGTTGGACAACGATTTAATAGGTATACCGCTGTGTATACTGCTTCTGCCCAGAAGGTATTTAGCAAATTTTTCTCCTTGAGTAATGAACGAGCCATTTCCATGACTGTGCTATTTTTCCTTTCTGATACTCTATTTTGTTCTGATGCGTACTCAACGGTTAGTTGGTGCTCCACTCATTCGTCTTCACAATACTTGGTGAATTCGTTGGATGTGTATTTTGTTCCTTTATCGCTTCTGAGGACTTTGATGCTCTTGCCGCTTTGCTTCTCCACCAAGTTCTTGAATTTTTTGAAAATCCCGAAGACTTCTGACTTTTCTTGGATGAATTAGACCCACGTCATCCTTGTGAAGTTGTCGATGAATATGATGAAGTATTTATTATTGCTTAGATATGGAGTCCTGATAGGCCCGCACACGTCTATATGTACAAGTTCTAGAGGGTTTTTTGCTCGCCATGATTTCCCGGATATAAATGGTTGCCTATGTTGCTTACCAAGTAAGCAACCTTCACATGAACTATTAATTTCAGTAATGCTAGGCAGATCTCGCATCATGTTCTTCTGGTGTAGTAGACGTAACCTGTGGAAGTGGAAGTGGAAGTGGCCAAACCTTTTGTGCCAAAGCCATGAATCGTCTTCTTGAGTTTTTAAAGCAATCTCAACAATGTTGCTCCACTTAATCGGAAAGCTTTTGTTCTTCATTTTTATCCTTGCAATTTGAATATTTTTGTTTCTCTTGTCATATATTGCGCATGAGTCTCCTTCAAAGTGAAAGGCGTAACTTCTCTCCATCATTTGATCGATGCTCAAAAGATTTTGTGTAAGATTCGGCACCAAAAGAACACCGCGGATGAATCTTGGACCTTTTTTTGTATTAACGATAATGGTGCCCTTGCCATTGGCTTCAACTAGTGCACCATCACCTAGTTGAATATGAGATTTGACATCTTCATTTATGTCATGGAATATTTCCTTATTTTCGGTCAAGTGATTACTACAGCCACTATCAATACCATGTCCCCTCCCTTTTCTCAACCGGCTCTTCGGAAGCATAGAAGAGATTATCCTCTCTTTCTACTTATTCGTAGAAGTTGGCTTGATGACTAACTTTCGACCTACAGTCATTTTTGGTGTGTCCAAATCTCTTGTAGTGCTGGCATTTGGGTTTCCCTCGAAACCAACAATCCTTCTCTGGGTGGTTTGAAT
>JANZXP010116180.1:0-17532 GCA_027576715.1 Erythroxylum flavicans
GTTCCTATGTTGCCTCTTCTCTTGAATGGTTCCTCCATAAAACTTTAACCAGTTTCATAGTCTTGTTTCTCAAGACCTTTTCCTTTAAATCTTTAATCGTTACTGGTTGTTATTCATAAGTCAAATCCTCCTTTAATTGAACCTTTGAAGGTTGGACTATGTACGAAGGATCCGATCTATATCTCCTTAGCATTGATACACGGAAGACATTATGAATCTTGAATAACTCTGGCAGTGAGGCTAACTGAGTTAGAATCCCAATCTTCTCAATAATCTCATAAGTGCCTACATATCTTAGACTGAGCTTACCCTTGTTACCAAATCTTAAGACTCTTTTTCATGGTGAGGCTCTAAGAAATACTTTATATCCAACTTTATATTCCATCTCCTTCCTGTGTGTGTCTGTATAGCTCTTCATCCTGTTTTGAGCTGCTTTAAGTCTCTGTTTCACCAATTTAATCTTTTTGACTATAACTTATACCAACTCAGGGCTTAAAAGTTTTCTTTCGCCTTCCTTATCATAACAAATAGGAGTTTTGCAGCTCCTACCATACAAAGCTTCATAAGGTTCCATTTGAATTCCTGAGTGGTAAGAATTATTGTAAGCAAACTCGATTAAATACAAATGATCATCTCATGAACCCCATTGTGCATGCTCTTAACATTGCTTCCAATGTCCTTATTATCCTCTCTGATTGATCGTCAGTCTGTAGATAGAAAATTGTGCTAAAATGCAACTTAGTTCCCAAAGCCTCTTGCAAACTTTCCCAAAATCTGGATCTGAATTTGGGATCTCTATCTGAGACAATAGAACTTGGAATCCCATGAAGTTTGATTATTTCATCTATATATTTTTTGAACAAGGCATTCAAAGAATTTATCTGTCTAATTGGCAAGAATGTGCTGACTTGATTAGCCTATCAACAATCACCTATACTGCATCATGTTTCCTATTGGTCCTTGGTAATCCCATTAAGAAATCTATTATAATCTTCTCCCACTTCCATTCAGGAATAGACAAGGGATTAAACTTACCGGCAGGCACTTGATGTTCTGGTTAACCTTGTTTACATACCAAACATTTTCCAACATACTTTGCAATATCTTGCTTTATTCCTATCCACCAGAAATCTTCTTTTAAATCTCTATACATTCTGGTGCTCCCTAAATGCATTGCATATGGAGCATTGTGTGCCTCATCAAGAATTTCATCCTTCAACTATTGCATATCCAGAATACATAATCTGTTGCCTACCACCATCAATCCATCTTCTCTTACTTCTATTTCCGAAGGCTTACCATTTTTAATTTCTTCACTGAGCTTGCGCAGGTAATCATCTTGTTCCTGCAATTCCTTAATCTTTTCATTTAACATTGGCCTTATTCTAAAATTAGCTAATACACTACTAGGTTCGGCTTGCCTCAATGTCACCTTAAGTTTAGCTAATTCCTTCAACAAAGGGAGATATATCATCTTCACATGTGCCATAGTATATTTCCTGCTCAGTGCTTCTACTACTATATTAGCTTTCCCTAGGTGGTAGCCTATTATCAAGTCATAATCCTTTAATAATTCTAACCATCTTCTCTGTCTTAAATTTAACTTTTTTTGGCTCATGAAATATTTAAGACTCTTGTGGTCTGTAAATACCCTAGTGGTGACTCCATATAAGTAATGTCTCTATATTTTCAATGCAAAGACTATAGCAACCAATTCCAAGTCATGCGTGGGATAATTCATCGCATAGGGTTTTAATTGCCTGGAAGCATAAGAAATAACTTTATCCTCTTGCATCAACACGTACCCCAATCCTTTCCTTGAGGCAACGCTATGCACTATATATCCATCACTAACAGAAGGCAAAATCAGAATTGGTGTAGTTGTAAGCTTATTCTTCAATTCATCAAAGCTCCTCTGACATTCTTCTGTCCACACAAACTTCTGACTCTTCCTTATCAATTTGGTAAGTGGAGCTACAATTATGGAAAAGCCTTCTACGAATCGTCTGTAATAATCGGTTAATCCTAAGAAACTCCTCACTTCTGCTACATTCTTGGGTGCTTCCCATCTAACGACAACTTCTATTTTCTGTGGATCCACATGTACCCCTTTTTCTAAAATGATGTGTCCAAGAAATACCACTTCCCTCAGCCAAAATTCACATTTATCAAGTTTGACATACAACTCTTTCTTTCTCAATGTCTCTAAGGCAATCCTTAAATGTTCTTCATGCTCCTTATCGCTCTTGGACTTAACCAATATATCATCAATAAAGACTATGATAAATTGGTCTAGGAAAGGCTTGAAGACTCTATTCATGAGGTCCATAAAGGCTGTAGGGCATTAGTTAATCCAAAGGGCATAACTAAAAACTCAAAATGCCTATATCGTGTTCTGAAAGCAATCTTTAACACATCAAACTCCTTTATTCTCAATTAATGATAACCCGATCTCAAGTCTATCTTGTAGAATGCTTTTGCTCCTTATAGTTGATCAAACAAATCATCTATGTGTGGGAGAGGATATCTATTCTTAATAGTGACATGATTGAGCTTCTTGTAATCCACACACATCCTCAAGGATCCATCTTTAATTTTCATAAAAGAGCTCATTAAGGTAAAAAGCTAGGCCTAATAAAACCTTTCTCTAATAGCTCTTCTAACTGTTCTTTAAGCTCCTTCAATTCTATCGGAGTCATTCTATAGGGTGAATTGATATTGGTGTCATACTGGGAAGAAGCTTTATGGTGAACTCAATCTCTCTAGGTGGTGGTAGTCTTGGTAGTTCCTCTGGAAAGACATCTAAAAATTCCCTGACCACGGGAATGTTTTCTAATTTTTCTTTATCTACCTTTGTGTCTAACACATATGCCAAGAATGCTTCATATCCTTTCTTCATCATTTTCTCTACTGTTATAGCTGAACTGACTTTAGGTCGGCTTGCCTTTAGGTGGGCTTGCCTTCCTGTCTCCCATAAACACTGCCTTTTTGCCTTTGTCCAATTCAAACTCTACTGTCTTTTGTTTGCATTCAAATTGGCATTATATTTTTCTAAGGTGTCCATGCCCAAAATCACATCTAATCCCTTCATCCTCAATGGCATTAAATCCACCAGTAATTTTACCTCACCAATACATATTTCACACTCTCGATAAACATGACTAATAATGACATACTGGCCAATCGGGGTACTAACCATCAAAGGACTATCTAATGGACTCAAATTTCTATTATGCATAATTATATTTGAAGAAATAAATGAGTGGGTAGACCCGAATCAATTAAAATAACGATATCATCATGAAACAATTTAACCATACTAGTCATAACCTCTTGAGCTGCTTCTGCTTCCTCCCTCGTCATTGCAAATACTCTAACTAGTGCTTGCCCTTTCGGCCTTTTTGGAGGATTTGCCTTCTTGGCTCCACTAGAACTGCCCACTTCAGTTACATATTTAACTTACATGATCTCAGCCTGTTTTGAATCTTGCATATGAGTTCCCACCTGTCTAGCATACTGCGGACACTCTCTAGCCATGTGCCCTTTCTCTCCACAATTAAAGCAAGCTTTAGTCAGTCGATAACACTCCCTTGTATGGAATTTGCCACAATGGTCACATTTTGGAAAGGACGGCTTATTCCCCTCTCCTCTTCTGCTGCCTCCTACAGTCGAGCTTAAAGAGAAATAATTCTCGTCGGTTTGGGCTTACTTGAACCACTGCTCCTAACCTCAGATGGTGCAGGGAAAGTCTTGGCACTCCTTCCTATCATAGGTGCACTACCTCCCCTGCTAAGCTGTTCTCTTCCCTTCCTCTTTTTATTCACTGCATTCTTTATGTTTTTCACATTTTCAACCCTCAAAGTAGCCTCTACCAGCTGTTGAAAGTCGCAAAAATTTTACACAACCACTTTTTTTTTATGGCCAAATGTAATCCTGCTTCAAATCTTTAGTACTTAGCTACTTCGCTCATTATTAGCTCAGCTGTATATCTAGATAATTGTGTAAATCTGCGCTCATATTCACTCACTATCATCTCCCTCTGGGTGAGACTTAAAAACTCCCTCTGCTTCTGCTGGATATACACCTTAGATAGATACTTCTTTTTGTAAATAGCTAGGAAGGCCTTCTATGTCAACACTGGAGGTTTAGTCTGATTCCTTGGTACACCTTCCCACTAATGCAGGGCATCTCCCTGTAGCAAGCTTGCAGCATACACAACTCTTTCGTCATCCTCACAGTCCATCTGTTCCAGTATTCTTTATGTCTTCCTCAACCAAGTCTTAGCTTCCTCTGGATCGGTTGTTCCATAGAAGTCTTCAGCGTTATACTTCCTTAGCTTATCAAATTGTCTCCCTTTCTTAGCCAGTACTGGGGTAGAAGTTGATGGCGTCTAGCCCATAGCCTGAACAAAAGCAGGAGCAAAGGCTTGGAACATTCTGGGATCAAAAGGATTAGGTATTTGCTCTGTAGGAAGAGGAGACTCCTGTGTTTGTGGTTGAAAGGGCTCGCTTTCCTGTCCTACAGTCGCCTCAACAATCGCTGGGGCTCTAGACTCATCAGTACCCTCCTCTCTTGGTGGAGAGTCAGGTGCAGCAGATCCTTACATAACTCCTCATGTTCTTTAACAAGGTGACATTTTACTCCTTCAACAAAATATTATCATTTAGCTTACTTTTCATTTTAATCTTATTTCCTACATGTATGCATGATATTCATGTCACTTAATGCAATCAATAAACTCAACAATGCAAACAAGTAATTTAGCAATGCAAACACTTTATCACACATTCTATATTTCATAGTATAGCATATTCTAAGCCTAGGAATCCTTAGAAACCTTAGGCTCTGATACCAAAGATGTTGGCCTTGGGTCTCGGTTCTTATTTTGCGACAATAAGGCACCAAAATTGGGGGAATTTTTTAAAATAAAATTATATATGTATAACTAACATAAAGAAAAAAAGAATTAAATTCTTGGTGGGAGTAATAAAAAATAAACAAACAAACAAATACAATAAATAAATAAAAAATAAAGTTTGCCCGGGTGTGCATTTGAGAATGCATGGCCGTGCATTTCTCACGGTAGTGCATCAAGAAAATGCCACGACCGTGCATTCTCAAATGCACAGCTTAAGAAATGGAAAGTTGCGATCGTGCATGTGCATGATTGTGACTTTTGTGAACAGTAGCAATTCGTCGCGATCTTGCATGTGCACAATCGTGACATTCATGAAAAATTAGTCTGTACACTCTTACTTCAATTTGTCATAACTTTTAATCCCGAAGTCAAAAATTATAAACTTTATGTTTTTAGAAAGCTAAGAGAAAGAGCTTTGTCTAGTTATGCTTAAATCAATACAGTTATTCATTAAAGATTCAGAATACATTTTTATCCCCTTTTTCTCTCATCTGTCAATATACATTCTTACAAGAACAAAAGACTCAAATCTAAGAAACACAATTCATACATATAAGACTCCCACTAAAAACAATTGCTTCAGAAAAGTCTATTCAAAAGTCTCAAAAACTATCAATTTTATTTCCAACCTCAGTTAACACTTAACAGAGAAGAAATTTCTGCATAAATACAAAAGAGAAAATTTTTCAACCCTTCTTTCATTCATTTCTCCACAAGACAAAGTTTCATCTCTCAGATATTACAGAATTTATACAACTTTGATTACATATTAAGAGTTGGTAAAGTGGCATAATCCAAAAAATACAACATGTATGTATGATTGTAAGGCTACCTAAGGTATTCGAACTTAGTTACAAAAGATATTAATAATTTTTGGAGTCTGCTGAAGTTACAAGGTTTAATGATCTGTTTGTTCTTCATTTGAAGAATGGAAAATAGTGGGGTAAGCTGCAGAACTGAGTGGTTAATACAGTTATAGCCATTAGCAATGAACCACACACAGACAACCAAACATATACATAAATTTATATCATATTTAAATATAATAGTCAGATTATCCATCGTTCAAGCTCACAGATAAAGATATTCTTAAACAAATCAAATCATGCAAAATTTTCAATCATCAAAACATAGCAATCAATCATATGTTGTGTTTAGTAGTTTAAAGTAAAATGCACACATATAATGGCTTGAGAGAATCCCATAGAACGAGATCGAGAAACTGAAGTTTACACCATGAATGAAATGAATTCATTTTTCAGAGCTCATATGCCACAAGCGGGCAGCCGAGAGAAGGCTATAGATTAACATGTATGTGACGAACGAAATGGTATCTCTCTTGCCTACAAAAGCAAATTTTCGATGCTTACATATTTCATATCATATTCATATTTTCATGCAAATTGTGTTTTTCTTCTTCTCATTAATTCCAAAAGAAGTGGAGTCTTTCAAGCAAACATGATATCAATCACAGATTATTTTTCCCACCTATTTACTTGTAACTACAAACTTAAGTTTGTTCTTCCTCTTACTCTCGCCTTCAATATATTATTGATTCCCTTCTAACAAATATATTTTTCCATTCAAACAACTTATACGAATAAAACTTCCTTAAAGTTCTCTTAGACTTAATTTACTCTTAGTTTATCTAATTAGAAGAACTAAGATCTAGTTAAAAGTTTATGAAAATTTAAGAACATAAATCTCTTATTCCTTTTCTTTCTCTCTTCATTTTCAACACAATAAAACCTAGTTTCTCTGCTTTCTTCTTCTATCAAAACACCAAAATAGATAAAGGATTACCTAAAACTTAGCTGAAACTTCTTCTTCCACTTCCTATCTCCTTTTTCTTTCTTTCCTTCTTCTCCTTTGTATTCTTTGATTTCTCCTTCAGTTCTTATAGTTTCTTCTATAACTTTCTCTATTTTTCTTTCTTACTATGCACGACTCTCTTCTCTTCTTTTCTTATTTAATTAAGGCAAACGTTTAATCTTCTAAACTTACCCTTCCACATTTAATCTAATTCCTACTAACTCCTTATTTTATTTTAGCATTTCCATTTAATACATGTAAAAACATAAATAAAAATAGAATCTTAACTAACTAAAAAACTTTCTAATCCAAGAATTCAAATTTTTGGTTCATGCTTGCTAATTTATTAAAATAAATTCTAAGAAAAATTCAGGGTCCAACATTTGTTTTAGTAGATGATTACTCCAGATTTACATGAGTTTATTTGTTATCAAATAAGGATGTTGCTTTTGAATTGTTTGAGAATTTCAGAGCGATCTTGTAGGATTATTTGATAACAAAAAGTTTGAAGAATTCTGTGACAGCAATGGTATAACTCATAACTTCTCTTATCGAAGGACACCTCAGCAAAATGGAGCTGTAGAGAGAAATAGCAAAACTTTGGTTGATATGGCCAGGACTATGCTGTGTGAAAGTGGACTACCTCATAGATACTAGATAGAAGCAGTATCCATGACATGTTTTGTACTTAATAGATGTCTCATAAGACTTACTTTGAAAATGACCCCCTATGAGCTGTGAAAAGGAAGAAAAATAAATGTTGCTTACTTTCGAGCATTTGGCTGCAAGTGTTTCTTACTAAACAATGGAAAAGACAATCTTAGAAAGTTTGATGTGAGATAAGATGAAGCTATTTTCTTAGGCTACAGTATCACTAGTAAAGGATTCAGAATATATAATAAAAGAACAAAGAAGATAGAGGAATCGATACATGTGGTATTTGATGAAGCACTACCTTCGACAACAGTAACTGACTAAAATTATGAAGAGCATCCTTTGATTCCTAAAATTACATCGGAGAATCAAAATACACTTATAATATCTTCAAAATCACAAAATCAAGAAGGCCCTTCTGAAGCTAGGATAGAGCAGGCTCCTTCCTCCAGCACCTCCCAGTAGGAGCCTATACAACAAAAAATGCCTAGAGAATGGAGAGGCCTTGAAACACATCAATATATTCTTAGAGATCCTTTTGAAAGTCTAAGAACAAGATCATCATTTAAGAACAATTTTGTGGCTCTCATCTCACAAATAGAGCCAAAGACCATTGAAGATTCCCTTACTGACAAAAACTGGGTTTCATCCATGAAAGTCTAACTAAATCAATTTGACAAAAACAAAGTTTGGAATTTAGTACCTCGTCCTCAAAATAAGTCAATGATTAGGAATCGGTGGCTATTTCGAAACAAACTTGACAAAAATGCTAAAGTGGTAAGAAACAAAGTTAGACTTGTAGCTCAAGGTTACAATCAATAAGAAGGTATTAATTTTGATGAAACTTATGCACCTGTTGCTAGATTAGAATCAATTAGAATTTTACTTGCCTTTGCATGCTATAGAAACTTCAAGTTGTTCTAAATGGATGTTAAAAGTGCATTCTTAAATAGTTACGTTAATGAAGAAGTATTTATTAAGCAACCCCCAAGTTTTGAAGATGAAAATCATTCTGATTATGTGATGAAGTTAACCAAAGCTCTGATGGTTTAAAACAAGCTCCTCAAGCATGGTATGAGAGGTTAAGTAACTTTCTGCTTGGGAATAACTTTGAAAGAGGAAAGTTCGATAAAACCGTATTTAT
Source organism: Erythroxylum flavicans (assembly GCA_027576715.1). Classification (NCBI taxonomy): domain Eukaryota; kingdom Viridiplantae; phylum Streptophyta; class Magnoliopsida; order Malpighiales; family Erythroxylaceae; genus Erythroxylum; species Erythroxylum flavicans. The sequence continues at coordinate 8,529 of JANZXP010116180.1, forward strand.
TAAGAGAACGGAGAATGATTTACTCATAGTGCACATATACATTGATGACACAATATTTGGTGCTACGAATCCATCCTTTTGTGAAGAATTCTTAGCACTAATGCAGGGGGAGTTTGAAATGAGAGTGATGGGAGAGCTATCATTCTTTCTTGGATTGCAAATCAGACAAACAGAAAAAGTAATCTTCATTAGCCAAGATAAATAAACAAAGGAACTCATCAAGAAATATCATTTTGAGAATGCCAAACTGATGGGTACTCCTACAAACATCGGAACTAAGCTTGATAAAGACAAAGAAGGCAAAGCTATAGATGAGACAAAGTATAGAGGAATGATTGGATCACTACTATATCTTACAAGCTCAAGACCAAACATTATGCTTAGTGTGTGTCTTTGTTTTCAATCAAATCCAAAAAAAGCTACCTTTTAGCAGTCAACAGAATTTTTCAATATCTCCACAAAATTATAGATTTTGGACTATCGTATCCAAAAACTGATTCATTTGACATAGTGGGCTATTGTGATGTAGGTTATGCAAGTGATAAAGTTGGTCAAAAAAGCACAAGTGGTCACTATCAATTTTTTAATGGATGTCTAGTATCTTGGTCTTGTAAGAAGTAAAATTGCACATCACTTTCAATAACTGAAGCAAAATACATAATAGCTGCTAGTTTTTGTGCTTAAATCTTATAGATGAAGCATTAATGACATGATTTTTTCTCTAAACTTTTCTCATATTCTTATATTATGTGATAATACTAGTGCTACAAATCTTTCTAAAAATCCTATGCATCATTCTAGAGTTAAGCATATAGAAATCAAACATCATTTTCTTAGAGATCTTATTTTAGAAGGAACCATTGATCTTTTGCATGTTAATACTGAGAATCAAGTAGCTAACATTTTTACTAAGGCACTATCTGAAGATAGATTTTGTGTGTCAAGAAAAGAGCTTGGTATGTGCAAACTCTCTTCTATTATTTCTGCATGAATATTCTCTACTATTTTTCTTTGCGTTTCGTTTAGTAGGCTCCTTCTATTCTAATTCCTTATAAACTCTCCTTTAATTTAGTAGGCCCATTATAGTTTAGAAGGCCCCTTTATTTTAGAGGGCTCCTTTCGGCTTAATAGAGCCTTTGGCTAAAGAAAATATTAAGGATGTCATTACAAGGAATGAGTTATTTCTTAAAGGGGCTTTATTCAAAGAAATCCTTGTTGACTGTGTCAATTGATTTTCTCTATTTCATTTTGTTTTATTTCACTTCCTCCTTATACTTTATTATTTTTGATAATAACAAAGGAGGAGAGTTTATGTGGATATTTTTCTACATATATGATGTTATATTTCTCAATGCATATTTCTCAAGCTTGCCTCGATTATATATATGATTTATTTTATTGTTGATCTTGTGAAAATATGTGATATATAAACGATAGGTTCCTTTCTTAAGAGACATGCTCCTTCTAATTATGTTTGAACATATAAAAGTCATAAGTATATTTCGAAATCATCTATTATCTCTTTGAATTTTGAAAAAATAGATCTATTAATGCTTGTCATCATCGAAAAGGAGGAGATTGTTAGCTCAAGGTTTATGATTAATGATTTTGATGATAACTGTATAATATTTCAAAATTCAAATTGGATTCATTTCCTTATATAATTAACGATCTAATTCTCAAAAGGAAATAAAATCATAAGAATTACGCTTTCTTTCTTACAGGAACCTTCTTTATGAACTTACCTTATAAGAAATGATTTATTCGAAAGAATTTTACAAATTATGAAGGTCATATATTAGCCCCGTGATTACTAAAAGATTTCTGGCAAAAATGACATCAAAGTTATTCAAATTTAAATCTATCCAGTTAACTAAGGATGCAAGATGAAGTAATGACTAGAAAAAGAAATTGACTATTTAAAGAAGAGCAACAGCACTTGTGAAAAGACATACTTAAACTTTCAAAACGTTTGAGTAGCATCTATATTCTTGAGAGTCATATCATTCTTACCGTGCCTTAGAACGTGAAATTACTCTATCAAGAGAGATTGTTATTTGGGAACTTACTTTTAATTTTACATTTTATTTTTCTATGAGCTTTTAGAAGCTTTTTATACACTTTGAGTGTGGAAGGTTGGAGAACCATGAAAAATATGTACTCGTGAGCTTGGAGAGGCTCGTCAAATTTAATACTCGAAATTTTATAGTGAAATACTCAAGTTGGATACTTGGGGATTAGACATAGCTTAGGTTGTAAGCTGAACTAGCATAAATTGACTGTGTCCTTCTTCTCTCTCTCTTTAATTTTTAAATTTTCGCATTATATTGTGTGTGTGTGTTCTTTTTAACAAGAGGCTCCTGTTTGCTTAAGGTTACCTGCGCTAAGTTTTACTAATTATAACCTTGATAATTACCGTAAGCGTATAGGTCGTTCGCTTAGTACCTAAGGTATTGATCCCACGAGAAAGGGAACTAGTCCTAAAATCTAAAGGCAGCTAAGTTCTCAATTAACCTAATTGAACAACTAATGCAGAATTTAAATCAAACAATAATCAATATAAGAAATTAAAGTGTTAAAGAGTAAACAAAATAGTAAAATCACAACCCAACCTAAAATCGACCCAGAAATTACCAAGGGAGAGAAAGGGGATTTTAATTCGAAATTAAGAAAACCTAACCAATTATGCAATTATTGAATTAACAGGTCTAGGTGATCCTAGGGTGAATAACCTTAGTGAATGATTGGGTGATGAATCCTGGGGTGAATGACCTTAGTAAATGATTGGGTGATGAACTTAGAATAATCTTGTATAATTGAGGTGTAAACCTAAGTTCAAATTAGACATATATGAGTTTTGAAGTATGAATGATGATGATCATAGGAAGTGAATTGAGGAAATATACCTGGAATAGTCAAATTGATCATGCATTATACATAACACATATACATATGTATATGATTAAGAATTAATATGATTGTGCAAATTTGTAATGTGTAAATGTGTATGTGTTGCATGATATAGAAGCACAAATAAAGCGATAGCATCTAAACATTGTCAGGACATCAAGGTAATAACTATCTGGAGCATACTGTGAGTAACCTAGATGTTCTCACTAAGATTTGTCTATCTTTGCTTAAATTTCAATTATTAAATTATTACTGATGTGAATGTGTTAATTCCAGACATTAATAGTCCGAAGCATTTGATGTATGAAAATTTCATTGGAAGTGTTCATTATATATGAATCTAATAGAAATAAGTGAACTTAACATAATTGTTAAATGCTAGACTTAGGTTTGATGGAAATTTGAAAGTGAATGTGTAAATGAAGAAATGTGACCGATTGAATATATGAGATTTGATGCATTTCATACATGATATGCATGATCAGATAAAGGCAGTTGTGACCAGAGTAGCCAGTAAAAAAGAGTTTAAAGCTTAGAATGTGGTAAGAGCCTCAGGCTCATTATATAAAATGAGCTCGATATCCCCAACAGATACGAGACAGTTCTCAATGAGCTCGGTATCCACAATGGATAAAGGACAGTTAAAAAGGCACTTGGTCATAACAATGTAATAATTGAATGTGAGTCACATGTACATTGCCCATACATTTGATATGTATGTTTTAAATGATCGAAATGAATTGTTTGAATTGTTCTGAATGAGAAATGTGAATTAAGTGAATATAAATTGTATTTGATTCAACATGATGATTAGTGAAGTGATCTGTATTATATGATTATATGAATTGTCTATGAACTGTTGTGTTGTGTGATATGAGTGAGCACATCAATGATGGCTTGCTCACTGAGTTCACAAAACTCATTAAAATTGCAATATGGCTTTTTAGGTATGAGAGAGGGAAAGTAACTTCTAAGACTAGTTAGAAGAAGTAAAGTATTGCTTTTGGACTCGAAAAATGGCTCAAAGGTCGGTTAGCTGATACTGAAAAGTTATAGTTTTTGTAAAAATTCCTCTTTCATGTAAAATGTGTAAAAGAGTAGTAGACTCTTACAGTTTTGAGGTTGTATATATATACGGATTGTATAGTGTAATACTACAATGTACATTATGTTTTATGAAATGAAATGAGGAATTGAGTTTTAGATACCGTGTTATTCGTGTTTTAAATTATGATGCATTGATATAAGTGAATGCGACTACTCTAGTGCACTGTTTCCACTGGTCATGTGCTTGAACGTCTGATGGACGTACGGGCACATATCAGATGGGAGTAAGGTGCTACATTTTTGGTACTAGGGCATAGTTTGGCATCCATAGGGATAGATATAAGCATGTAGACATGATATATAGTGAGAGATTCATATAGTAATTGTGATTATTATTTATTATAGGTCATCCACCATAGGTGATCAAGTGGGACAATCAGCTAACCTAAAATCTATAGGAGCTAGTAGGGAGTCTTCTGTACCTTGATCTGAGTGAATGCCTTTGAGAATTCCTGAGAGAAAGGAAAGGAGGTATAATAAACTGCGAAAGCAGGGGGCTATAGACTTCTACGAAAGTACAGACCCTATAGAGGCTGAAGGATGGCTAGAGAGAATGGAGAGAGTCTTCGATCGGATAAATTGCGAGTTAGATGAGAAGTTCGACTACGTGGTTTCACTATTACAAGGTCCAGCATACAAATGGTGGAAGACAATTCTAGGCAGTACCACTAGGTCTTCAAGGAGAATTACATGTCCAAGATTTAATTGGACAGAAAGATGAAAGAGTTCATAGATCTGAAGCAAAGGAGACTTACAGTAGCTGAATATGAGATAAAGTTTAATGAGCTGATGGGGTATGCTACTACCTTGATTCCTACAGAGGAAGACAAGTGTAGGAGGTTTGAAGATGGGCTGAGTATGGAAATTCAGACAAGGATAGTCATTTCTAATTTGGGTAGTTTTACAAAACTATGATCTGCCTCGATCTGAATTGAGCAGCTGTTGAAAGATGGTAAGGCAGAATACAGATAAGAGTCTAGAATGAAAAGACTTAATGAATCCCAAGTTGATTATGACAAGAGGTTTGGTAAATGCCAGAATAGACAATTTCGATCACAGTTTAGATCAAGACAGATGGGTTATAGATAGAGAGGTGGTTTTATGTAGTCTGGCAGTGGTAGAGGTCCGGTGCCTAGGCAGTCCTAACAGCTACCTAATAGCAAACATTGTGGGAAGAAACATAGTGGAGAGTGTTGGAAGTTAAAAGGATCTTGTCTTCGATGTGGCTCTTACAATTATTAGATTAGAGACTGTCTCGTAGTTTTTGGGGTACAGTCAGGAATGAAAGGAGGAATATTAACTGAGACAATTATCCAGCAGAGCTGAGCTAGTGGATCTAGATATAGAGGCTGTGGTAGAGGCAGAGTGAGATCAGGGAGTCCTACTGTCAAGATTGAGGTGCAGAGAAACCAATCGTAGTCTTGGGCTAGAATCTATGCGATGACCAGACAGGAGATTCAGAACTCCCCATATGTCATTGCAGGTGTGTTACATATCCTTAAATTTGAAGCTTTTACATTGCTAGATCCTATATCTACTCATTCTTTTGTCGCACCGTATTTGGCATCTAGACTGAATTGTGATAGAGAATTGTTGAACTGTGGTTTAGAGGTGAGTACACCGATAGGTAGTACTAAATTAATTGGTGAAGTCTATAAAAGGTGTTTAATTCGAATTGATTAGGCAGAGTTAGAAGCAGATCTGATTATATTGCAGTTAAGGGAGATAGATATTATTCTAGGCATAGATTGGCTCACTACTCATAAGGCTATTATGAACTGCTGTACTAAGGAGGTAATACTAAAATCTCCTAATCAACCGAGAGTAGTATTTCAAGGTGTTAGTCCAGTATGACAGCTAGATTAATTTCATGCATGAGTGCACTAAGATTGATCAAGGGTGGATGTGAGGCTTATCTGGACCACGTAGTCAATACTCGCATTGAGTAGACAGTGTAGGATATTCCTATTGTTAGGGAATTCCTGGGTGTGTTTCCCGCCTAGTTATCTGATTTACCCCTAGATAAGAAAACGGAGTTTACGATTGACTTAGTGCCAGGTGTTGCTCCTATATCTATTCCTTCATATAGGATGGCACATGTGGAATTGAAGGAACTTAAAGCTCAGTTGCAGGAGTTGTTGGAAAAGAGTTTCATCAAACCCAATGTATCACTATAGGGAGCCCCAATTTTGTTTATGAAGAAGAAAGATGGGACTCTGAGATTTTGTATTGATTATAGGCAATTGAATCGGGTAACGGTGAAGAACAAATACCCATTGCCTAGAATTGATGATTTACATGATCAATTACAAGGAGCTCAAGTGTTCACTAAGTTAGATTTAAGATCTAAGTACTATCAGTTGAAGATAGCAAAGCCTAATGTATCAAAAAGTGCATTCAAGAGCAGATTTGTGCACTTTGAATTTTTAGTAATGCCGTTTCGGTGAACTAATGCCCCAGATGCATTTATGGCTTTGATGAATAAGGTATTTCAACCTTACCTAGATCGTTTTGTCGTTGTGTTCATAGATGACATCTTGGTGTATTCAAAGAGTAGAGAGGAATATATTGAGCACTTGAAGTTAGTTCTATAGATTATGAGAGAGAAGCAATCATATGCCAAATTCGGTAAATGTGAATTTTGGCTTGATCAAGTAGTATTTCTGGGTCATATAGTAACTAGACAAGGCATACAGGTAGACCCAAAGAAGATAGTGGCAGTGATGAAGTAGGAAACTCTGAAGAATGTGTCTGAGATCCAAATTTTCTTAGGATTAGCCAGATATTACCGGAGGTTTATCTAGGAGTTTTCACTAATCTCAGCCCCTTTGACAAAACTTCTGAGAAAGAATGTGCCTTTCAGATGGAATGATAAATGTCAGAGAAGTTTTAAGAAACTAAAGCATCGGTTAACTACAGTACTGGTGTTGACTATTCCATCTGGATCTAGAGGTTATATGGTGTATAGTGATGCTTCGCATTAAGAATTGGGATGTGTACTGATGCAGTATGGCAAAGTGATAGCATATGCATCGAGAAAATTAAGGTCTCATGAGAATAATTATCCAGTACATGATTTAGAGCTTGCTGCAGTGGTTTTTGTTATAAAGATATGGAGACCCTATCTGCATGGAGAGACATTCTAGATATATACTGATTATAAGAGTTTGAAGTATCTGTTGAGTCAAAAAGAGTTGAATATAAGACAAAGGAGATAGATAAAATTATTGAAAGATTATGACTGCCCGATTGGGTATCATCTGGGAAAAGTTTATGTGGTGGTTGATGCTATGAGTAGAAAATCATATAGCAGTGTAGCTCAAGTGTAGATATCAAGGTTACCGACTAGTTCAATTGAGAGCATTGAATGTTGAATTGAATTTAAAGCAGAATGAGGCATTGATAGCTACATTTAAGCTGAGACCAATGTTGCATGACAGAATTAGAAAAGTTCAGAGTAAAGATCGTAAAATGGTGAAGCTTATTGAGAAGTTGAAGATGAACCCAAATTCTGAGTTTGAATGGATAGATGAGACATTGTGGTTGAAGCAGAGGTTATGTGTGCTTGATATTGATGATTTGAGGAAAGAGATTATGGAGGAATCATATATAGCCCCTTATACTATGCATCCTAGTACTGCCAAGATGTATAACAAGCTGAAGCAGCATTTCTGGTAGCCAGGGATGAAGAAGTAAATGGTTGACTATGTGGCTAAGTGTTTAACTTGCCAACAGATTAAGGTTGAGCATCAAGCTCCAGTTGGTAAGTTACCTATACCGTAGTGGAAATGGGAGAGAATTACAATGGATTTCATTATAGGGTTGCTGAGAACTCCGAGGCAACATGATGCTATATGGGTTATAGTAGACCAATTAATAAAGTTAGCCCATTTTTTACCAATGAGAGAGAATAACTTACTAGACCAGTTAGCTCGGAGGTATATGAACGAAGTAGTGTGGTTGCATGAGGTTCCAATGTCTATTGTATCAGACTAAGACCCCAAGTTTACTTCGAGATTTTGGAAAAGCTTACAATTAACTCTAGGTACGAAGTTAAGCTTCAATACTGCATTTCATCCTCAAACAGATGGACAGAATGAGAGGATAATTAAGATTGTTGAGGATATGCTTAGAGTATGTGTCTTGGAGTTTCAAGGAGCATAGGATCAGTATATAGTTTTTATTGAGTTTACTTATAACAACCATTATCACAATAATATTAGTATGGCTCTGTATGAGGCGTTATATGGAAAAAAGTGTCGTTCGCCTTTATATTGGGATGAAGAGGGTCTCAGGATGGTAGAAGGCCCAGAACTGATCCAAGATATTATAGATAAAGTGAAGTTGATCCGAAATAGAATTAAAACAGCTCAAGATAAACAAAAGATTTATGTGGATCAGCACCGAAGGGATATGGAATATCAAGTAGGAGACGAAGTGTTTCTGAGAGTATCGCCTTGGTGAGAAGTGCTGAGGTTCAGTGAAAAAAAACGGTAAACTCAGCCCTAAATATATTGGTCCTTGTGAGGTTATTAAGAAGATTGGACCATTAACATACAAGTTAACCTTACCGATTGAGATGGCTTATATACACAATGTGTTCCATGTAAGTTTGCTCAGAAGATATCGGTCTGATCCAACGTATGTGTTCCCTGCACATGAGGTTAAAGTTGCGAGTAATCTGAGTTACATTAAGGAACCAATAAAGATAGTGGAATATTGGAATAAGCGGTTAAGGAACTGAGTAATTCCATTGGTGAAAGTCCTGTGGAAGAATCAGTCGAGTGAAGAAGCTACATGGAAAACCGAAGACCACATGAGGAAACAATATCCCTACCTATTCAAATAATCAGGTAAGAATTTCGAGGACGAAATTTCTTAAGGAGGGAATTGTAGTATCCCGTTTTCCTATGCTAAGGGTTAGAACCCTAGAATACTGTACATGAGAGATATTATTGAGAAATTAGGAAATGCATTTCATGCTCAT
>JANZXP010116200.1:0-17530 GCA_027576715.1 Erythroxylum flavicans
GACAGGTAGGAGTGGACTAGTCGATTATTCTAAGAGCTGAACTGAAACTAGAGAAGGGGAGTTTTGAGAAGAAAATCTGATCATGGTCAAGGTGTTCTCTTTGGAAGATAACTTTTGTATTAAGAAAATCTGTATGCATGAAAGAGTTAGACTCCAGAAAGCGAGGTCTAACAGTTGTGGTATCAGAGCAAGCAAGTCTAAGTCAGACTCCGAAAATGGGGTTGGTCAATTTTTATGGTATCAGAGCAAGTAGGAGTTAGACTCTGATAACGGGGTCTAACAATTTTATGGTATCAGAGCAAGTAGGAGTTAGACTCCGATAACGGGGTCTAACAAATTGAGTGAATGTTTTTGGGTCTTTGAGCTTAATTTTAATGTTTTGCCCGATGATGGCCAAAAGCTAAGTGTGGGAGAAATTGATATATGCTTAATTGATTGTTTAATTATTCCATAACACTTAGCGATTATTGACATTAAATTACTTAAGATACTTACTTTGACTCATATATGATTTTAGGCACAATTCAAAAGCAAAGAAGATAAAGTGAGACGAAAGCTATATATTTTGGTCATTTTTCGAAGATTAATTTTTACTTGTCTTCATAGAGGAAGGAGAAGAAAATTAAAAGACAAGAAAGATGGAAATACAAAGAAAAAGAACGTGGGCTCCATGGATTTGCACGGCCATGCAACGTATTTATTTAATTAATGGATAATGCATAAGGTACCAAGGTGAGAGGAAATTGGTAGTTACTGGGATAACTCACCAAAACAGCAATAACAACAAGCATGAAACGTCAGTATAAGGAGGAAAATTAAGAAGACCAAAATATATACTTATCATATCCACGTTTCACGTAGACGTTGTGCGTGAACGTAGACATGTTTTGCGTTTAAATGTAGGAAATGTGTACGTTCAAAGGAGACAGCATCAGTGAGGGTTATATTGAGTGAATCGTAATGGTAGCCACTAATATTACATTGTCACATCACAAATAGTAGTAGCTGGTGGAAGGTAGAAATAGTATCTATAGGGTAGAGAGGAGCTACAAGAGAGAGCTTACAGTAGGAGAGGCATGAACAGTTAGTAGTGGCTGAAGAGAAAAAGGATCTTCGACTTGGTTATTTTTCCTAGGACTGAAGCATTTTTTTGGGAGGCCCATGGAAGGCTAGATATCTTGACACAGATTTGAAGGTGACATCGATGACCAAGGGTAAGAAAATTTTTAATTATTTTTTGTTTATTTCTCTCATTAGAAATTGATTATGTTATCTTTTGTGAATTGATTGGGTATTTGAATGGTGATGATTTTAATGCTCTATTGAATCGTTTTTCATGAAAAAACATTGCTAGAATCAAATACAATATGTAATGATTGTATTCCTTATTCATATGTGGAAACTAATGGTTCTAAATCATTAGATATAACATAGGTTAAATAATCCATGCTTTTGTGATTATTACCTAGTTTGGTCTATTTTTCTAATTCATAAGGTAATTGTCTGGATAAACTTAGAGAGTTTATTCTAGGTTTCCTGATAGCTAGGGTTAATTAAAGAGTGTTTCGTGATTAACTAGGATCTAAGGAAAAATTGGGATTAACAGAGCTTATTGTTAATCTACGAGTGATAATTGCTAAGAGAAATAAAGTAACAACAAATCAATGAATTATGCTTAATCAGGGTGCAGGCTGGGATTGAACTAAAGAACTGGATCGCTACCAAATTTTCCAATTTTATCATTTTTCAAATGTTTTCTTTAATTTGTTTTCATTAAGTTTATTTTGTTTTATTTTATTATTAAATCCAATGCCCCCCTCCAATTTTCCTAAACACCGATTAATTTCATTTCAACAACTTTTCACAATCGACCTAGACTCACCACTGCAATAGTATTAATCTAGTTTTTTTTTTTTACTAATGTTATTATGCACCTGTCAACATTTTTTCTAAACTAAATGTATGTTTTAATTCATCAATTTTCTAATTGTAACAATTAACTCAAAATTACTAATTATAATTCATCAAATCAAAATTTAAGTCATAATCAAATCATCATCGTTTTAAACCTTTTATACCCTAAAACATATCAATTGAATGCATATATTGTCTTTGCAATGTTTTCTAAATCAACATTGATGTGTATATATGTTCATGTTATGCATGTGAATGAAATGCACCTCATAAATTCTAAAATGATATAACTTAAAAGTCTAACATACTAACCCTCAGTAAGTTTTGGAAACCATCTATTACAATAAAAATGGCCCACGATTATGGCCTGAGTTGGGCAGACGTGCAGGCACTCATAAATGTCAAGTTTAGAAGGAATTTTTAGACCTTTTAGACCCAAAAAAACCCTAGGTTGATCAGAAGACAAAAGCATACAAAAAGAACATAAAGAGACAGAGAAGGAGCTTTTGCATCAACCATCTTGAGAAACTTTAGAGATAAATCATCGAGAGATAGAGGAAAAGAAGAAGGAAGAGAGAAGAGGAGAAGAAGTTGACTCGACGTACTTCCCGGATCAAGAGGTTTCTAGATGTCATTGCCTCCCATCCTCTACTTCAATTGTATTTCTTGTTTATTTTCAGTTTTATCATTGTATAGAATTTGATTGAATAGTTAATGATAGAATCTAGAATGTAGAGGATGTTCTAAACTCACATTTGGAGTTTTATTCTTGAATTAGAAAAAATCTAATTATTTACATGTTTATTAGAATTGTTGTGGTTTGATTCTTTAAATGCATAATTTGGTAATAAACTAAGACGGTGAATCGAATGAAAAATGATTAAATTGGGCTAATGAGAGTCAAAGGATTTAATGGCGATAGGAATTGAATCAGGTCCAGAAATTATGCAAAGAGAGATCTTGTATAGGTTTTCGAAATTTTATTAGAGAACTTTAAAACAAATTAGTGTTTTAGATAAGTTGTGAATTAAGAAATTGCAACTTCCATAAGCTGATTAGGTTTTATGATTTAGGGTTAATGGTTACAACATGAGAGAGACTAATTAACCCTAGGATAGTCTAGAACTAGTAGTCCGATAATTCATAATCAGTTAGGTTAGCATTAAGGATAGGTAAAATTCCCTTTCTCTCAATTGGTAATTTCTTTCGATTGATTCTTAAGTGTGTTGCAATTGCTTAATAATTAGTATATTCATCTTTGATTCTTAATTTGATTGATTGAATTGAATTCTCTCTTTAGTTTTGTTGCATCTTGGATTTCTATTATTATCTTTGGCCTTAGATTTTAGGATTAAATTAACTTCGTCCTCGTAGGATCGACACCTTTGGTACTATGCTAACAAGCCATGCACTTGCGAATTATCGATGGTTAATATTAAAAATTACACACAACAAATAGATCGATCAAGTTTGTGACGTTATTTCCTAGGAGGCCATTAGTTTAATTCTTGTAGTCTAAGACTTTTTCACCATCTTTTGAAATAAAAAATTGGGCATAAAATAGATGACATATCAACTTAGATATCATCGGACAATAATGGGGAATCTCAAGAGTTGAATGCTAATAAGAGATTAAAAGAACAATAATAGAGGAATTAGAGGGAGCAAAGGACTTTTGCAGATTTCAATGAGCCCCAATTTAGCTGGAGAAATCATCATCTTTATATGAGTACATACACTTTGGGGTGGCAAAACCACCTAGATTTCTATTAACCTAATAATTTAAGTACTCATATAGGACATCAAGATCTATTAGGACTTCAGCAAAATGAGTCCAGTTCATGGGATTCCAAATTAGACAAAATCATAGATAAGCTAACATACATGGAAGAGACCCAGAAGAGATTGGAAGAGTAATCTAATCGAGTAACGAAAAATCATGCCTCTTCTATTCACAACCTAGAGATTCAAGTGAGGTAGCTTTTTTATGAATTTTGTAAGAGAATTATGGAAGACTCTCTAAGCAATATAGAATTATATCAATGAGAGCAATATGAGGCTATCATACTTGAAAATGTGGAAGAATAAGAAGAACCAGTGAAAGACAAAGTTGAACACTATCTTGTAAAAGACCAAGAGATGAGTAAAGAGGATGAAGAAAAGAATGACAACTCTCACTATTATTCTTTAGATCTTGGTATATTATGCTTAGACATTGAAAAAACTTAGGTAGGTGTCTATGAAGAGAACCTCTTCATTCAGATTAGTGATGACTAAATAAAATTCAACACGAATGATTTATTAAAGATTCCGAAGGAGGGTTACTCATTTAGAAAAATTGATGTGCTCGAATCTTTAAAGGAACGAGAGGACAAAGAATAATTGACAATATACATCAACTTTGGAGAAGTTATAGAAGTCTCCATTCAAAAAGCTAGAGAAGAAGATAATGTGAGGGAGAATGAGAAAGAACCAAAAAGAGAACAACTCTCCCTCTTACTGGGCAAACTACTGGATTTCATGAATGATTCAGGGAGTTTTGTAATTCCTTGTTTTGTTGACAGTCCACTCAGAAAAAGGATAATACTGAGCTTAATTAGTTTTCATAATTTTATTACTATTGTCGTTCTGATCATTTTGTAATTTGTAGCTTACTTACAGGCTAGAAAAATGATGTTCAACGAAAAAGGCAAAAGCAAGTCACTCATAATTAATCCCAACTGAGTTTCTAATGGCACAAGGTCAAGTTAATGACCATAAATTAGCATGTTCAATAGTTAGATTTAAATTGTTGTGTTAGTTAGATTTGTTTTGAATTTTAAATAAAATTTTAAAGATTTGAAATGATTTGGGATTACTAATTCTCTTACTCTTTTTAAGCAATTCCAAGATAAGACAACAATCTTGAGCATCAAGTGTATTTAGTCTCCACATCTGACACATCACCACCCTAGTCACCCTGATAAGTTAATGTTCTAACCCTTCAATTTTCATATTTATTAGTATTTTCTTGTTATGTTTTTTCATATATTGTGTTTTATTCCCCCTTTTGTGTGTTTGTTGTCTCCTTCTCTCATTGAGCAAAATAAGTCATTCAAGTATGAGGAAGGTTGCGTATTTTGCTTTGAATGTGAATTTTGCATATTGTTATGTTAGTGTGTTTAGGTTACATATTGTGAATTGTGTAAATGTGCCAATGGCTTACATGGAATGAAATTGATTTAATTTTGAACATAGCCTATTAGGTTATGAAGAGTAATTAGCTCGCGAAATTAGTAATTTCGGGGTGAGTTGGCTAAATATGCAAGTAAATTAGGATTTAGTGTTAGTTTACCACCCTATAAGTTATCACATTCATTCATAATTTTTGGTCTTTCAACTAAGTAGCTTAGTTAGTATTTTTTAATGAAAACGAATAGCTAAAACAACAAGGTAGGCATTTAATAAAAATATAAAAATGTGTGTCTGTTAATTTTAAATAAATAACTATTCTGCTGGCCTTCGAGTTACGAATAGAGCTAGTAGCTAGTTGAGAATGTGATGTAGCCAAGTAAACAGATTGACATATATAAAAAATGTATGCCTCCGAGTCAAAAGGCTATAATGATGTTCCAACCAAGCAACTTAATACAAATATTACTTAGTTAAGTAACCAAATCTACATTCACCACTAATGTTTGGCTCTGAGTAAAAGACTAGGACTATGTGCACAAAAATTAAATAAAAACTAAATAAAAATTTTTTCTAATAAAAGCTACCAAATTTGTAAATAACTTGACTTTTCATGAAAACGTACTAAGAAGTAGTTACAGAGTTTGAATGATCAAGGAATTATTAATGTGCAAGTGCAATTGAAAAGGATGAATAATTTTACATTTTGGTCTTGATTAATAAGTATGTTTAGACCAGAGCTCCTAGAAGTAGATTTTTCATGTTAATGATTTGGAATAGTTTGAATGATGGTGTTTAAACAAAACCTAAGGGAAAATTTGAGTTAATCACTAACATGATTAATAGTTTCCAGGAGAGGTTTGAGAACAACAAATCAATAAAATATGCTTAATTAAGGTGTAGGCCAAGATTGAACAAAAGAACCAGATCCCTACCAAATTCCCCAATTTTACCATTTTTTGTATATTTTCTTTAATTTCTTTTTATTAATTAGATTCATTTTATTTTCTTATTCCAAAATCCAAATTTGGAATTTGGAATAGTTTGAATGATGGTGTTTAAATTTAAATGTATTTCATGAAGTTGAAGTCATTGTCTCATTATTGCATTACGTGATTTGTGATTTTATGTGTTTGTTGGTTTGTTTGCTTAAGGACAAGCAAATGTTTAAGTTTGGGTGATATGAATGGATTTTGCTATACTTTTATATGTTATTTCATTTGAATTCATTCCTATTTTTTTAAACTTTAATTGCTCATTTTGTGTTCCTATTGATTTTACATGTAGATTTAATGATGGATTAGAAATAGAAAATTAAAGTATGAAGTTTTGAAGCCATTAAAAGAATCAAAGATGCTGTCCAAAATGACAGCCCATGAAGAAAAATCCAGCAGGAAACGACTAGGAAGCTAGCATTTAACGCTAGCTTGCGTTAAATGCATACTGTGTTAAACGCTAGCTGTGTTGACACATGCGTTAAACACTGGCGTTACGGCTAGCGTTTAACAGATCTGGCCAGGTGAAGAATAAAAGGGGCAGAAACTTAAATTGTCCCATTATGCTACATAAGAGAGCTGAGAGGGGAGAGAGGCATCTAGAGTAGAAAATAGAGGAGCTGCGGCTTGGAAGCTTGCGGCGTGAGAGATGAGTGAAGAGAGTTGCAGGTAAAGAAGAGTTAAGTGAATAGTGGAGTGGACAAAAATCATGAAGTTTATTTATCTTGTCGTGAACAGTAGACAGAGCAAAAGCTTACGGTAGTGAGGTTTTTAGGGGGTTATTCAGCTGTGGAAATAAGTAAGGGGCTGACACATTTTTCTTAGAATAGACCCATAAAAGGCTAAGATCCCAACACCGGTTTAGAGGTACTATCGATGCCGACAACCCAGGTTAAGTATTTTTTTATTATTTTTGTTGTTTCTTTCTCTCATTAGAAGTTGATTGTGTTATCCTATGTTAATTGATTTGGGTTTTGTGTATGGATAATCAAATTTTCGTTATTGTTCGATTATTTATGTATGAACCCATTGGGATTGTGAAAGGATGATTTTAATGCATTCATTAAATCATTTTATTGCATACCTATTGCTAGAATTTTGATATAATCAGTAATTGTTATGTTGAAATTCATGTGTAGCGACTAATGATTCATAATCAATAGGAATGCCATGATCTAGGTTAAATGACGCATTGTATGTGGTTGTGGCCTGGACTAATTGATTTTCCTAATTCTTAATGCTACTTCCTAATTAAGTCTATAGATCGTATCCTAGGTTATTTAGTGGTTAGGTTTAATCAACGATCATATCTTGATTAAACAAAATCTAAGGGAAAAATTGAGTTAATTATTAACCCATGATTAATAGTTTCCAGGAGAGGTTTGAGAACAACAAATCAACAAAATATGCTTAATTAAGGTGTAGGCCGAGATTGAACAAAAGAATCGGATCCCTACCAAATTCCCCAATTTTACCATTTTCGTATATTTTCTTTAATTTCTTTTTGTTAATTAGATTCATTTTATTTTCTTATTCCAAAATCCAAATCCACCCTGCCACCCCCCTACCCCCGCATTTTTCCTGAACATTGATTAATTTCATTTCATAAGCTAACCAAACACTCCTTGTTGGATCGACCTAGATCACCACTGCTACAGTAATAGTCTAGTTATTTTATTCTGACTAGCTTTACGATGCCCCAGTCAGTGGGGATGTTGATAAATTCAAATTGCATTATGTGTTTAGGGCTTACTTTGGTATGTGTTTTGCTATTAATTTAATCATTTAGTGTGTGTTTAGGATAGAATTGCGTTATTTTGTTAATTAGTTGTGTTTTATGTGTTTTATAAGTTAGTACAAGTCTTTGAGCTTAAATATTATGTTTTTAAGGTACCTCGATGTGTTTTCTAGTGTTTTAAGGTCAACAACGAAGAATAGAGAAGCTTCGGAGACATTATGGCCAAAACAATGGCCCACGATCATGACAGAAGCACAAGTTGGCCAATAATTGTGGTCTACATGTGACGATCATGACAGAAGCCTAATAAATGGCCCACGATTATGGCCTGCATCAGGAAGACGTGCAGAAACTCACAAATGTTAAGTTTCGAAGGATTTTTTGGCCCAAAAAAATCTGACAGTTGCTCAAAACACAAAAGGATATAAAAAGAACATAAAGAGGTAGAGAAGGAGCTTTTGTATTAGCCACGTTGAGAAACCTAGAGAGAAATCATCGAGGGATAGAGGAAGAGAGGAAGAAAGAGAGAAGAGGAGAAGAAGCTGACTCGACGTACTTCCGGGATCAGGAGGTTTCTCGATGTCACTACCTCCCATCCTTCATTTTGATTATATTTCTAACTTATTTTTAGTTTTATCATTGTATAGAATTTGATTGAATACTTGATAATAGAATCTAGAATGTCAAAGATGTTCTAAACTCACCTTCAAAGTTTTATTCTTGAATTAATGAAAATCTGATTGTTTATATGTTTATTAGATTTATTGTGGTTTGATTATATGATTGCATAATTCGATAATAACTAAGAGGGTGAATTGAATGAAAATGATTAAATTAAACTAACAAGAGTTAGGTGATTTAATAGAGATAAAAATTAAATCAGATCGAGAAATTGTACGAAGAGAGATTTTGCATAGGTTTTTGATAGTTTATTAGATAACTTTAGAACTAATTAAGGTTTGAGATAGGTTGTGAATTGAGAAATTGCAACTTTTTTAATCTGATTAGTTATAATTTGGGGTTAATGGTTATAACTCGAGAGAAGTAATCAACACTAGGATAGTCTAGAATCAACAAATCGATAATTCATAATCAGTTAGGTCAACATTAAGGATAGGTAAAATTCCCTTTCTCTCAATTGGTAATTTCTTTTTGTTGATTCTTAATGTGTTTAAATTGTTTAATAATTAGTATACTCATCTTTGATTCTTAAATTGATTGATTGAATTGAATTCTCGTTTTAGTTTTGCTACATCTTAGCTTTTTGTTATTATTTTTGGCCTTAGATTTTAGGATTAAATTAACTCCCTCCTCATGGGATCGACATCTTTGGTACTACGCTAACGAACCGTGCACTTGTAAATTGTCGAGGGTTAATATTAAGATTTACACACAACAAACACCTGATTGGATAGTTACCATTCTTTTTGGAACTTGAATAAGGAGACGGAAGACTAACTTCCCAATGCTAGTTCAATAGAGATATCAATGTCGAATCACGATTAAGCTATTCAATCCTATTAACGTTGTAATTTATTTTCAACTTGATATGATGTTTATGTTGATTTAATTAGGTTTTGTATGGATGATCTTAATTCACTATTTTAATTGTTCCGTTACGAACCTATTTCTATAATGTTGAAAGTAATATGTAATTGTTACATTTGATGTTTGTTAATAGCATCTAATGATCGTGAATCAACAAGAACAACATAACTTAGGTTAGATAACCCAAACGTGTGAGGTTACTGTCTATATTAATTATTTTCCACTTTGTAATGCTACTACGAAATTGAATATAGAGATCATATCTTAGTTTATTCATTTGTTAGGTTTAATTAATGATCGTATCTTAATTGAACACAACTTAAGGGAAAACTGAGATTAATAGAGCATACTATTAGTCTCAAATCAATAGTCTAAAGAGAGGTATAAAGATATTAGGATGATGGAAATCTAAAACCCCCTTTTAGATTTTCCTAGCATCAATTAATTTTATTACAGAAACTAATCAAACATTCCTTTTTGATTCAATCGTGATTCATCATAACTACAAATTTTAGTATGCAGAGTCAGATAAATTTTGTAGTGCACTCAACAAGTGTTATCAAGAACTAAAGAAAGTTCTTAATTATGAAATTAATAGATGGTAAATGATCGCAGAATCAACTCCTTTTGGCACAAATCAGGGACCCCCTTCGATCTTGTAATTGTTGTTTCTGAACCAACTCCCCTATAAGGAAATTTATCCTCCAATATTATAGTTACTAAAGCTATTCCCATTATAAATCGTTCTATTTTATCACCATCATTTACATTATTAGGTTTCCTTTTAAATGTTTTCGTTGATAACTCTAAAGAAGACTCAATTCAATGGATGCACATTCTTTCTGGCACTTTCCTTAATGCATCATATTAGTCCCTCTTCAAGAACATCAATCATACTTTCCCATGGCATAAACTCACAAGGTGTAAGCATAACTCTCCTTGTGCCTCAATCAATTTATGGATGGCTAGTAGAAACATTCGTCCTACAATCGACAAAATAGCACACGTCTCTGCTTTACCAAACTAGTGCATTCTATATAAGTCATCTATTAAAACTATGGATCACATTTTCTCTCAAATCTAGTATAATCAACACATATTGACTACAATTAGTCAGATGTGTCTCTTAGCTAATTCAATAGCTACACAGTTATATATTATTAAATGGTGTAGTAAGGCTCAAATGAGATGTGAAGTTTAATAGCCCATTTTGCATACTGAGGGTTAAAGTCTTAGGCTATTTAGTCACACCAGCTTTATCATTTAAGAATTTATGAAATGCATTTCATTCATATGTATATCATCAGCATACACACATGAATTATAATTTTGTACACAATGTAAAGATAGTATATGCACCCAATTGACATATTCTAAGTTATAAAAGATTTGAAATGGTTATTGTTTATTATTTATATCTTGAATTTTGGTTTGATGGATTACAATTAGTATTTTGGAATTAATTTTTAAAAATTAGAAAATTGATGAATTAATATGTACATTTGCACTAGGAAAAATGTCAAATGGCAACACAAGTTGACACATAGCAGTAAAAATAAATGAAATTTGGCATTAGAATTGAGTGACAAATAACATAGATAATTGGGTGAAAAATGGCTTAGAGATTGAACGACAAATGGCTTAGAGATTGAGAGACAAATGGACTAATTATTAAATGACAATTGGTGGCTTAAGTAGAAGACATGTAGCAAGGTTTTTTATGTGACAAGTGTCATAACACTTACCACACACCTATCCCCTGACACGTACATATGGAAGACCATTTTCTCTTTCATTTTGTTACATGCTATCTTTTTCTTCTTCTTTCATTTTTGACACTAACATAGAACTCTCACAACTTTTGAGTTTTTGTCAAAATCCTTGACTTTGCCATTCCAGTATTTTGTTGTCTTCTTCTTGTTGCTAAAATCCAACGTATTCCACCCTGAAATTGTGATGATCTTGTAAGATTGGAGGGCTAGGTTAGCTTGATGAATTGAGGAAGCTTTTGAGCTAAACAAGTAAGTAAAGTTTTGTTCTTTATGGCATGCTTTAATGAAAAGATTATGATGATGGATTATGATAATGGTGGTTAATGAAGCGTGCTAGAATTTGATGAATAATTGGATACACTTGTGCTCTGTTTTTATGTATATGATAAACAATAGTTTATGAGTTATTGTATGGATGATTCTGAGTTAGGATTGAGGTGAATTTGATGAGGAACTGAAGTATAATTAATGAACTATTAAAAAGATATTTAGGATTTGGTATGTAGATACTAAAATCTAGAGAAATTGAAGGAAAATAGAGAGTGAACACTGGGTTCACACATCCCATGATCGTGGGAAGGACCTCCACAATCGTAGGAAATGCTTTGGAAATAAAATTTTATGTTTTGTGTGATTATTAAACTAACTAAGGATCATTTTCCTTACTTTGGTGCAATTGGACTTGATTGAGGCATAAAATGAACCTAGTTTAGTGTTGGATTAGTTTGTTAAGTGTCTCATAAGTTTAGGATGTTATTTAATGTTATAACTTAGGAAAGGGTTGCTTGATATCAATGTATTTAAATCTTGAATTTTTGATTTGTCTAAGAAATAAAGGTGTTAATATGATTGTAAATATGATTTAAAGAGTATGAGTAATACAAATTAGGTATGAATGAATGAGAATTTGGATATTTTGTGATTATATAATGCTAGAAAAGGATAGGTGAATGAATGATTGATGAATTTAGAACAATCAAGTTTACTTGAGGTATAAACCTAAATTACAAACTAGTTATATCCAAGTTCTGATGGATAAATGGTTAAGATATGTGATTTAAGGATTATACTTGAGAAAGTCAATTGAGCATGCATTAAATATGACACATATATATGTGCATGATTAAATATTTGTATGATTGATCAAATTAGTAATGTGTGCACAATATGTGTTTGTTACATGACTAAAAAAGCATAAATCGAAAGTTAGCATCCAGACATTGTTGGTTCATCAAGGCAATAGCTTATCTGGAGCATATTATGAGTTAAACTAGATGTTTTCTCACAATGATTGATTTGTTTCCATTTAAAATCTAGTTATTGAATCATTACTTATGTGATTGTGATAATTTCAGATATTTATGGTCTGGGGAGTTAGATATTCGAGATTGTATTAGGAGTGCTTTCTAATTGTATGTGAATCTGGAAAATATGTGTACTCAACTGAATGTTGACTACCGGACTCAGAGTCGATGATTACGATGAATGACTATGCACATTGAATGAAAATTATTGAAAGAAAATTTTATGAAATGATACATTTCATCACATTATTATGCATGATCATATAAAGGAGTTGTGACTGGAGTGACCAGTGTGAAAAGAGCTAAAAGCCTCAGAAATATTCTCAAAGAGCCAAAGGCTCAATTATTAATGAGCCTGGTATCTATAGTGGTATGGGAGAGTAAATGAAATGAGCCTGATATCCACAATAGATACGAGACAGTAAATAGGCACTCAGCCATAACAAAGTAAAAATGTATGGAGCCACAAGTGCATTTGCATTTATAACTTAATAGTATCACATGAATGACTGAATTGAATTATTGGATTGTTTAAAATAGTGATGCAAAAATATTGTATACAAGTTGTAATTGTTGAAGCATGATTAAATGTGACGAATAATTCCAAATAGGATGCTATGATTTGCTTGTGAATTAGTTATGAGTTGTCTTTATGTTTTGATATGAGTAAGCACATAGATGATGGTTTACTCACTGAGTTCACAATCTCATCACAATTACAACATTGATTTTAGGTATAAGGGAGACCTAGCTCTTAAGGCAAACCAGTAGAAGTCTAGTTTAGTCAATTTTGGAATCAAGAATGGCTCAAGGGTTTGGTCAACTAATATAGACCATTTTGTAAAAAAGTAGTAAACTCTTAAACGTTTTGGTACTGTAAATATATGTATTATAAAGTGTAATGCTGCAATGTAAGTTATGTATGTGAACGAAATGGGAAAAGTTGATCTTTTATCTACTTGTGTTTTGTATGATGCCATAATAAGTTGATATAATTGCTCTAACATGCCATTTTCATAGTGTCTGTCCTTGAATGTCCTATGGATGTTCTGACATATGCTCTATGGTAACGGTGCGTTGCAATTTTTGGTATCAGAGCATAGTTTGGCATCTTTAGGGACATATAAGAATATTTAGACATGATATATAGTGAGAGACTCGTATAGTGATCACGATTATTGTTTATTATAGGTAATCTGTTATAGGAGGTCAAGTTGTAGAGTCAGCTGACCTTGAGTCTGCAGGAGCCAATAGAGAGTATCCAATACCCCAGTCTAACTAAATGCCTCAGAGAATTCCTTAGAAGAAAGAAAAGAGGTATAATAAAATTAGGAAGCTGTAGACTTCTATATAAGTACAGACCCTGTTAAGGCAAAAGATTGGTTAGAGAGAATAAAAAGAGTATCTAATCAGATGAACCGCGAGTCTGATGTGAAGTTTGACTAGGCAGTCTCGCTACTGCAAGGTCCAACATATCAGTTGTAGAAAATTGCTCTGAATAGTTTCGCCCGACTATGTAGATAGTCATGGGAAGACATTCGAAATGTCTTTAAGGAGAACTTTATGCCAAATATCTATCTAGATAGGAAGATGATGACAGTCAGGGTTTAGAATAAGAGGTGGTTTTGTTCATGGTGGTATTAGTAGAGGTCAAGTATTAGGAGGGCCGACATAATAGATGCCTAATTGTGAGCATTGTGGAAAGAAACATGGTGGTGAATTTTGGAAGTTATCAGGAACTTGCCTTCGTTGTGGCTCTTTTGAGCACCAAATTAAAGACTATCGAGTGACTTTCAGAACACAGTCTAGAATGAGAGAAGGATCAATAATTGAGAAGACTATCCAGTAAGATAGAACTAGTGAAGCAGGATAGAGAGGCAGAGGTAAAGGCAGAACAAGTTCAATAGGTCGTAGTGTCAAGACAGAGGTGTGAAGTAATCAACCACAGATTTATGCTAAAATCTATGCTATTACGAGATAAGAGGCTCAAAACTACCCCGATGTTATTGCAGGTGTGTTAAATGTATTTAATTTTGAGGCATTTGCATTGTTAGATCCAAGATCAACATATTCATTTATCACACCACATCTGGCATCTAAATTGCATTGTGTGAGAGAGATATTGAAATATGGCTTAGAAGTGAGTACACCGGTAGGAAGTATCATAACGATTAGAGAAATGCGTAAAAGATGCATGGTCTGGTTTATCAGATGGAATTGAAAGTCGATTTGATAATGTTGCAGTTAAAAGTGGTAGATCTTATTTTAGGCATAGACTAGCATACTACACATAAGGTTGTGATGAACTGCTACGCTAAAGAGGTGATTATTGAATCACCCACTCAACTGAGGGTAATATTTCAAGGTGTTAGTAAAGCAGTGTGAACCAGATTGATTTCCTCCATAAGTGCTTTTAGGCTAATTTAAAGTGGTTGTAAGGCTTACTTAGCCTATTTGACTAATACTCAAACTGAGCAAACAGAACAAGATATTCCTATTGTTAGGGATTTTTTGGATGTGTTCCCAACTAAATTATCGAGTTCACCCCCAGATAGGGAGACAGAGTTTACTATTGACTTAGTTCCAGGTACTGCTCCTATATCTATTCCTCCATATAGGATGGCACTTATAGAACTTAAGGAACTTAAGGCCCAGTTGTAGGAGTTGTTAGATAAAGGTTTTATCAGACCCAGTGTGTCACCTTGGGGAGCTCCGGTTTTGTTTGTGAAGAAGAAGGATGGGACATTAAGGTTGTGTATTGATTATAGGAAGTTGAATCAGGTGATAGTGAAGAATAAGTATCCTTTACTTAGATTAGATGGTTTTCTTGAGTAGTTATAGCGAGCTCAGGTGTTTACTAAATTGGATTTGAGATCAGGGTACTTTCAAATGAAAATAACTAAAGCTAATGCTCCAAAGAGTGCATTCAGAACTAGATATGGACACTTTAAGTTTTTAGTGAGGCCTTTTAGGTTAACAAATGCTCCGGTAACTTTTATGGCAATAATGAATAAAATATTCCAACCTTACTTAGATCATTTTATAATTGTATTCATAGATGATATTTTGGTGTATTCAAATAGTAGATAGGAACATTCTAAGCATTTAAGTTTAGTTTTACAGGGAAAGTGAGAGAAGCAATTGTAACATTCTGAGCATTTAAGGTTAATTTTACAGAGAAAGAGAGAGAAGGAATTGTATTCTAAGTTCAGTAAGTGTGAATTTTGGCTCAATCAAGTAATATTCTTAGGTCATATAGTATCTGGATAGGGCATATAGGTTGACCCAAAGAAAGTTAAGGCAGTGATGAAGTAGGAAGCTCTAAGAAATGTATCTGAGATTTAGAGTTTTCTTAGAAAAATTTATTAGGTAATAAAGAATGATAGATAGATGATGATAAACGATTATGAGATGTGAATTAAGGAAATGTACCAGGATTGTCATTGAGCATGCAATATACATAACACATATACATATGTATATGATTGAGTATTTATGTGATTGTGCAAATAAGTAATGTGTAAATGTGTATGTATTGTATGATATAGAAGAGCAACTAGAGCGATTGCTTTTAGACATTGTTGAGACATCGAGGCAATAGCTATCTGGAGCAAACTGTGAGTAACCTAGATGGTCGCATGTGATTAATTGTTTGTTTTAATATCTGTATTAAATTATTATTTGATGTGAATGTGTTGATTCTGGACATTAAATGTTCAAGGCGTTTAATTCATGAGAAATATATTGGAAGTGCCCATTGAATGTAGATTTAACTGAATAAGTGATACTCAACTTAAATGTTGAATGTCAGACCAAGGTTTGATAAAAAATGCGAACATGAATATGGAAGTGAATGATTGAGCACTAGAGATTGATCTAATACATGTGATGGATTTCACTACATGAATGCATGATAACATAAAGGCAATTGTGACTAGAGTCGCCATTGAAAAAAAGTTTAAAGCTTAGAATGCGGTAAAACCCTTTGGCTCACTATGTGTAATGAGCCATGTATCCCTAAACGAATAAGGGACAGTTATTAATGAGCCCATTATCCATAATGGATACGAGATAAAGAAAAAGGCATCTGATCACAAAAATGTAATAATTGAATGTGAGCCTTATAATCATTATATATACATTTGATATTTATGTTTTGAAAGATTGCAATTTATCGTTGAATTGTGTTAAATGAGAAATGTGAAAATTATGAACAAAGTGTTTTGTGACGCTACATGATGATAAATGAAATAATGTGAAATATGTGATTACATGAATTGTTGTGTTATGTAATATGAGTGAACCATCGAGGATGGTTAACTCACTAAGTTCGCAAAACTCATCAAAATTGTAACGTTAACTTTTCATGTTCGAGGGAAGCGATTTACCTTCTAAGAAAACTTAGAAGAGATCTAGTGTTTCTTTTGGGATAGAAGAAATGGCTCAAAGTTGGTCAGTTAGGACTGAAGGAATTAGATAAAATTTGTGTATAATTCCCCATGTATGTAGCATATTTTGTAAACAAAGCTGTAAACTCTAACTAGCATTTAATAATGTACATATAGGAATGATGTATGTAATGGTACATTGTATATTATGTTTTATGAAATGAAAATGAGGAATTGGGTCTTTAAAAATTGTGATATTTGTGTTTTAAATTATGATCCCATGAGATAAGTGAAAGTGTGACCAGTGCATCGTAACACTAGTCAAAATAAAATAACTAGACCACTGCTATAGTAGTGGTGAGTTTATGTCGATCCCACCCAAATTGGAGTGGCTTCCAATCATTTGAGGCTACTTTGGCATGGATGGCGTATGACAATCTGTCCATGCATAGTACAAAACATATAGGGGAGATAGGGTCCCCTTGTCTTACTCCTCTATTAGGAGTAAACTACTTGCCTGTCAGACCTTCCCAAAGTACCTGGGTCTTACCTAATCTGAGGAGACTTAGGATGACATTTGATAGGAATGCAGGGATAGAGGCCTTGTTTAGAGTTTGTTCTATAAAATCCCAGCTTAGTTTATCAAATGCCTTTGCTAAGTCAACCTTCAGAGCCATCCACCCCTTTTTTCCTTTTTTAC
>JANZXP010116218.1:0-17527 GCA_027576715.1 Erythroxylum flavicans
AAAATCACTATTTATTCACACTTATACCGGGAAAATGTCACGAATGCATGTACAGATATTTTCATGTGCAAAAAAAATCACTGTTCACAAATGCATGAGCTTGAGATGTGTTTTCCAAATTTCTCCGATTGCTCTCCCGTGTACCCGTTTCCATAATTCAACCTGTTATCTGGAAATGGGATGTTACAACATAAATATTATATCCTAATTAACTTATACTACATCTGAAAAATATGAGAGAAATAAGACACTACTTTGACCACAACTTAATTAACATAATATTATTTTATTTTATTTTGAATCAATTTCTAACTTGCCCCCTTGATTCAAAATCTCATATTTGTAATTGTCTTGTTGGAGCACATCTCTCCAATATCCTTTGAAGCACTTCTCTTCAATTATTGATGCACCACCTCTCATCAACCCTAACTATTGATGCACTTCACATCAATTCAAATTATTGATGCACTTATCACCAATTTCATGCCATAAACTTCCTTGGATCACATTCTCTAATTTTAGAAAAGATATTCTTCTGCTTGTGCTAAATTTGCATTCTCATTTTTGGACCTGTAATCTTTTTTTAAATGCCCAAATTTTTTACAATTGAAACATTGTGGTTTATCTTTATGCCAACAATCTTTTTCATCATGGCTATTTTTCTTGCATACATCACATGGTGGAAAATTTTCTCTGTATGATGTCAACGAAGACTTGGTCTTGGCCATAAAAGCTCCCTCGGGTTTTTGGTCATCATGAATTGCTCGTCTTTGCTCCACAGCTTGTAAGGCATTGATTAACTCAGCAACAGTAATTGTTGAGAGATCATTAGAATCCTCAAACGATGAAATTTTTGACTCATATTTGCGAGCACACTTACAAGAATTTTTTTAACAATTCTAGTATCCGAAAAACTTTCACCAAATAATTTAATTTTATTAGCAATTGCAATAAATTTGTTACCGTACTCCTTGATCCCTTCAAATTCGTTCATCTTTTGCATCTCAAATTCTCTCTAAAGATTCAGAACTTGCTTCAACCTTGTTTGATCACTGCCTAAATACTCATTTTTCAGCAAATCTCATATTTCTTTTGGAGCTTCGCATGTCATGATGTTGGTGAAAATTACCTTAGAAACTGAAGAGTGTAGACACGTTTTTGCTTTAAACTTTTTGACTTTTTCTTCATTGTGACTCTTAATTTGAGCTGAAGTTGGATGCGTCAGCAAAGGTGGCACTTCACTATCATTCTAAACCACATTTCATAAATCGAAGGACTGTAGATATGTTTGCATTTTTACAGCCCATAATTGATAATTTTTCCTTATGAAAATGGGAGGTGGAGTCAAAGGACAAGTATTTAAGGTCATTTTTTTCTTTCTAATTTTCTCATAGACCCAAAATCGAAAGGGGCTTTGATACCATGTTGAAAATTTTGGGGATAAAAAAAATTGAACTTTCATTGCTAGCTTTTGGATACAAATTTGCAACTTAATTACATATTAAACTGAAAATCAAGTGCCTACATATAGGCTTACATAGAAACTAAAAATACAAAAAATCAAGGCACTATCAACCCACTAAATCACTACTTAAATATTATATTCCAACTAACTTATACTACATCTGAAAAAAAAAAAAAGAAACAAGACACTACTTTGACCACAACTTAATTAACATAATATTATTTTATTTTATTTTGAATCTCACAATCTGGTTCGCACATGGATGGGTCGACATCTCATACAAAGTGGCCACGATGATGGCTTACATAGACTGGATGGAGCGACTTTAAGCCCAAATGGCATAACAGTCCATTGGTACTGAGCATTTGGAATGCAGAATGCAGTTTTGTATCGTTCTTCTGGGTGAATACCCAATTGCCAAAATCCTGCTTTGCGTATTGCTCCAACATGAAGATGTGTATGTTGTTGCTCATTCCATAAGGTGATCAGCTCCTTAGGGATTTCAAGCTTTACGTATTGAGCTTCTATGTGTACTCTTCTTCTGTACCAATAAAGAAAACACAATTCTTTTTGTTCTCCACGAGTAATTAACCAGTTAGAGAATTTTTTGTTGATCGATGTGCAAATTGATAACAATGTAAGGAACTTTTGGTTTTGGCTTTCAGGAATACCTCAGAGAGGTGTTCCCACCATATGGAGTCGGCCGTATTCTGGAAAGGCTTTTCAATGCAAGCAATTCTCAACGATCGAATCGATTGGAAAAGTGCAGATGTTACTTGCAGGAACTGTTCAATGAAAACGAAATTACAAGAAACCAAGGAAAGTGATTTACCACCATGCAAATCCAACCCCAAACTAGGATCTTGGTTGACAGTCCATGTTAGGGTTCACAGACGTCCTTTTCTAACAACTTAATGTCGAGCATTAAATTATACGATTTGAACTCAAACATTTTAAAACAATGAATTTTAAAAATAAGTTAATAAATCAAGTTTAATCTTAAAAAATAAGAGCCATATTCGGAATTTTCCCTAAAACTAATTAAATTATTGACGTGACATTGATAAAAACATATAACGTGACATTAAAGTATATAAAAAATTTTAAAAATTAGAAAAAGATTTAAGACATATATATAAATAAAAAATCTAAGCTAACTAAAAAATTTTAAAATATCTTGAATGCATATTTTATTTTCAAAGAATTTATAATTTTTGATAGAGTGGAAAGACATAATAATTATAGAATATCTATTTATGAACCTCTTTCAAACGAGCTCTAATATAGGTTTTGACTAATTAAATATTAATACAAATTAGTGCTTTGGACTATTATTTTTATTATATATAATTAATTATTTAATAAAATTATTTTTTACTAACATTTAGTTTATTATATGAGCCTTTAGCTATTTTATTATAGTTAATCACTAATTATTAAAATCATTTTACATGTAAATAATAATATGATATTCTACAAAAATAACTTTTACTTTATAATATTTTATAATAATATAAAAAATGATTTTATATTATATAATTATACATTGTAGAGAAAGTTGAATGTAATTGAATATAGTTCAGTTTAAAGTAAGTGTAAAAAAGCATTAATTTTTTTAGTTTCATTAATTCTATCAAAATCTCACATGATTTAAAAATGTATTAAAAATCCCTTATATTTTATAAAAATTTTGAAATAAATCCTTCTTTTAATTTTCTTCTTTCAACTTCACTTGAAATGTTGTTATGGGACATGTGACAATATCATGTAAGTAAAAATGGATTTATGTTTATTAATAAATTTAAAAAACAATCTAACCCAAAAATCTAATAACATCACCTGATTAATTTTTCCCATTTTATTTTGTTCTTCCTAGTTCCCTAATCTAGTTACTCAAATCTTGTTAATTCTCTATCATACTTCTGTTTTCATTTCTTTTAAGAATAATAAAAAAACTTAACACGCACCATTTTGAAGTAGCGAACCAACAATATGCATTGTTCTTCCTTCTTCCTTCTTCCTCAATCCTTAATTCTCTTCTTCTTCTTCAGATGATTTCAGTTTGGTCAGATTCAGTAACACCTCATTATTCTTCAGACAATTTCAGGCATCCCTAAATCTCTAATTATTTATTCTTCTCCCACACATCGTTTCTAATGTTAGACGCAACTCTCACGGTCTTCAGATTTCTAGTAAACAAGAAGTCGACAATTCATCATGGTAGGTCCATTATTGTCTAGCTTTTATGTTTTTATGTGTGTGGTCTCCTAAATCAACTTGTTTGTTTATGATTATATGTTGTGGTCCCTTATGCTTGTTGAGATGTTGCATGTATATTGTAGTCCCTTATGCGTAGATTTATTTGCAAATACTAGATGTTGGCAATGAATGTGTTGTTAACAAAGTTCTTCATATTTAAAAAGATAAGTCATGAGATGTTCTTTTCATGGGGACACATAATCATGTCCAAACTATTATTTATTTTCTTTGGCTTTGTTCATTAAATCTAAAACATTGTTTAAACTATTTTTGGCCCTCCTGAACATTTTTGCGTAATTTTTCTCTATTCTTAGCTAATACATGTAAATGTACACTTCAATGTTATGTACATATTCTTTTGATGCAAACGATTTCTTTTGAGAGAAGAAAATGTGCTTCTTTATACTTAAAGTTTTGAGAGTTGAATGTAGACAATTAGTCCCATTAGTGTTTCAATTTTTGCACTAAGAAATGGCTAGAATGCCTAATGGAATAGTATCATGTTACGTGTATTTTCAAAATTTCAAATAGGCTAAAAAATGAAAACACAAAATTCACTCTACTAATATCATGCAATCATAGAGCTGATCATACTTTTATTGTAAGATTAAGATAACTAAGTACTACTTACTCCCACTAATAAGTGCTTTAGCTTCCAACCAGCCATTATAAGAACTAAATGACCTAAAAGTGAAACAAGTCAAATTTGAATAAAAAAAAGACATTAAAAATGGGTTAGATATATCAAAATTCTAAGTTGACCAATTGAAGCACTAAAACAACAATTGTCTCATATATAGAGTTTCAGTTTTATCTTTTGAGTTGATTCCAGTTACATCTTTTTTTTGTTTTCTATCCAAATGAATAATAAATAAGATAATTCAACTTGTTGAAAATTAAGACACCTTGAAATTCACAAAATTCTCTAAATCATTGTTGGTACAACAGGTTCAATTATTATTTTATTGGTAAAATGCCTTTCGCTTAATGCCTTCGCCAACTGTAACAGTTTAACTTCTAAAATCTTAAAACATACTCTTAACTGGAAATGAACCATACTCATATAATGTTATCGACATTTTCATTTATGATGCATGATTATTAGTTTAAGTTTATGGGGATTATTTTATCAATTTGAAAATCTTTAAGTGCTTACGTTATCCTTTAATTGTAAGTTGACAATCAATGCTTTCATAATTACTCATGTAGTATTCATTATAAACTTGATAATATCATTTAAATGTAGGCTTTTTGGTGATACACTTGCCTTTATATATTTGTTTGCAACCTCTAATGCATGAAGCATTACAATTTTCATTTGTAATCTAATTTATGTTTTGGTCATTGGGGACACTTTTTGGAAGCAATTGAAAGTGATACTACATGTACAATCTGTTGACAAATTTTATTTCCCCTATATTGTGAATAGGTGTATGATGACCAATTTAGAAGTATAAGGTTGTTTTATAGTGGAAAGTTCATAGTAGAGTCGAAGTTGAAATATGTTGACAGGTAATTAAGTATTTTTAATAAAGTAGACCTTGATTATGCTAGCTATAAGCAAATATGTGATATGAGAAAGGAGTTAGGATACCTTCAAGTGTATAAGGCCTATTATAGGGTACTCGGTTTTGAATTTAGTGAGATATTGCCTACATCTGGAAGAGAGGAAGGAGATAGTGAGGGTGAGGAGAGAAGTTATGGAGCTACTGAAGTAGATAGTGAAGGAGTTGGTTTAGGAGTTAACGAAGAAGTTAGTAAATGAGTTGGTTTAGGAGTTAACGAAGGAGTTAGTGAATAAGTTAATGAAAAGTTAGATGATCATGAAATGATGAGTGTTTTATACAAGTTGAAATTCCTGAAGACCACTAACCAATTGAAATAAAGTTGAATGATTTTGGTAATTTTATTGATAATGATAAATATCCAAACGGAGAAGAGCCTAGTGAGTCATTGCGAAGACCTAGTAGTAGTATTAGGCATAATCCATCTAATGTGGGAGCATGTTAAGATTGGGGATGGAATTTGGATCGGAAAAAGAATTTAGAGATTCTGTTGTGGATTATACAATGCAGACAGGATACAATGTGAAGTTTAAAAAAAGTGAAAGTCATAGGAACAGAGTTAGATGTATCAAGGGATGCCTATGGGAGTTGTATGTCATTTGTGATAAGAATACATGGTGCTTCAAAGTGGTGAAATATGATCATGAGCATATTTATTTTACAACAAAAAAACCTAAATTAGTTACAACTAAGTTCCTGATGAGACATTTTAGGGAAAGAATACTTGAGAAGCCTAGTATCTCAACGACAAAGATGGTTAAAGAATACAGATAAAAGCTCAAAGCTCAATATATTTATCAACTCAAGTATATGTAAAGCTGCAAAGAGAAGATTGAGAAAAGAAAGGGAGAGTGATTATGCGAATGAATATGCCAAGTTAAAAGGATACATACATGAGATGAGGATTAGTAATTCTGGATCAACAATTGAGTTAAAGCTGACTAGGAATGAAGAAAATTGTTTATTATAGGTATGCAAAATTAAGTTTTTACATATCATCGAAAACGATATTAATGACATTTATACATATATTCATACATCTTTATTTCTTTTGTGTAGTTCAAAAGATTGTCATTTGCTTTGATGCCATGAAAAGAGGATGGAGGCATTTGAGGCCAATCTTTGGTATTGATGGCTACTTTTTGAAGATAGAATTCTAAGGCTAACTATTATGTGCAGTCTAGAGGGATGGTGATGGAGGGATATATCCACTGGCTTGGTCTATTGTCGAGGTAGAGAACACTAATTCATGGACATGGTTTATAAGTTTGATGGCTTTGGACTTGGAATTAGATAGTGGTGAAAGACTTACAATTATATCAGATATGAAAAAGGTATTTTATTCTTCACTGATTAATAGTTTATTGTTGTACAAATTTTATATTAATAGAATCTTTTATATTGTTTTAGGGATTGATTCGGGCAGTGGAAGAGACGTTACCCTATGCCACTCATCAGATGTGTGTTAGGAACATATATCATAATTGTCATATGAATTGGAAAGAAAGGATTTGCGGAAGTAGTTTTAGAATTATGCATGGTCAACTTATGTTGAATATTTTAATGAGGAGTTGAAAAGACTAGATAACATCAAACTTAGATGTGCATCATCATTGCTTGAATATCCTTAGGAGAGATGGGCAAGATGTTACCAATCTTTTGAATTGAAATGCTCGATTGTCGATAATAATATTAGTGAAACTTTTAATAGATGGATCTTACTAAAAAGATAGGCCAGTTATTAGCATGCTTGAAACCATTAGAATCATGGTGAAGAAGAGGCATGCAAATAGGAGAGTATTTATGCATGGTTAGAAGTTAGATGTCACACCTAGGTTATGAAGAAATTGGAGAAGAATAAAAAAGACGCAATGTAGTGGAGAATAATTTAGAATGGTGGAGTACATAAAGTTTCCAAGGGTGATGACAAGCATATTATAGGGATTGGAAGATACTAATCATGTAGTTGTCGGGCATGAGAGCTTTATGGATATCCTTGCAAGCTTGCTATAAGTGTTATTCACCATTCCAAGCAACAACTGGAGGCATTTGTGAGTGATTGCTACAAGAAGTCCAAATTCTTGGCATTATATGAGAACGTGTTATAACCTATTAGAGGTTTAATTTTCTGGTCTACTATTGATGTAGAAGTAATAAAACCCCAACCTAAAAAGGCTATACTGGGAAGACCTAAAATAATTAGAAGGATAGGAGTAAATAAGCCTATTAAATTGAAAAATGCAAAAAAATTTACTCGAAATGTTAAAGTAAAAAAATGTAGACAATGTGGCAATTCTACCCACAATGCTAGAAAATGTAGGAATGAAGGCCCAACTTAAGCTACTTAACAGTCTCCATGGCTATTAAACATTCTTTGATTACTAAATATTGCTTAATATATGTAATGATCATTTATGACATTCTTTGATTCATATTTATTAAGTCATCTCCGAGTTCTCTTCACAAGTTGAGCATGTTGTTGTAGCATGTCAACAAAGCAATATTATCAGTATATGACCATTCATGACATTATTGATTACTTTCACAAGTGAATATTGTTAACGACATGTCTGTTTTAGGTTGGTAGCTCTTCACATAGTAGTAAACGAAAGCTTGTAGAAGTTGATCCATATTTATTCACGTTGTCTGTAGAACCAATAGGTCTAAGGTTCAAAGGACAACCTAGCAAAACTTATCAACAGTTACAAACTGAAGTAGTGAGGGGGAGATCATCAATGAATCAACCAGTAAATGATCAACCTGCTCAGTCAACTGCAAATGAGGGAAGTAATGTGGTTAATTTGTAGAATTTACATTAATGTTATCCATGTGTTGTTATAACTTTAGTTAATACATCTAATCACTTCTGTATATGGATGGATAGATCCAATCACTTTTATATATTGACGGATTTTGATATAATCACTTTAGTTCTATAATCACTCTTGTATATACTACTCTAATTATTTATTGTTATATAATCACTTTTGTATATATTGCTCCAATTGTTTATTGTGATATAATCACTTTTGTATATAGTTGATGAATTTTACCACTATTAATTAAGAATCATTAAAGCAACTTCATGAATAATAAAACAATAAAGACAAAAAATAATGCATTATATATTATAACTTAACTGAAATGAGGATTTTATATTATTCATAATTCAAGTTTTAAACAAAATACTACAATTTAATTCCAGTTGCCCACAACAAACCTTATTATAATACTCACCATAAGTATAAGAACCCCTATTATGATAATTAACAAATTAAATTTAAACTCGATTTCTCTTTTGTCAACAGAACAATGTCTTCTTTCATTAGCTTTATTTACCCCTTAATTTCCAATGTTGTACATGATTTAATTGTGGTTCGTTGAGCCTCCTTCTTTAACATACCTAATTCTTTCTTCAATTTATGACTTACTTCAATAGCTCTCTTGCCAACTTTGTCATTTTACCACTTAAAAAAATCACATTTTCTAACTTGAAAGAAAATTAATAATTGATAAGAAAATATAATAAATATATGTGTAAACAATTTTACCTTATCAAAACATAAAATTACAGGATATTTAGTGCATCCATAATATCTTCTTCCTGAGTTATTATCACTCTATGAAGTTCTTAACAGGGCTTTTAAACCACATTAATGCACTAAATAATCATTATTTGAATTTAATATGGTGTTAGTTGAAGACATCACATTCATATGTTTGGGTAGTAGTTGCAAAATTATATTAATACTCTTAGTTCTCCTAATCAACTAATCTTGAAACATAAACTCACAAGTTAAAAAGGAACTATTCACTTATTCATCCATTCACTTTATTTCTTTATATCATATGCCAAACATCAAGTGTATCATTATAAATGGGAATAATTCTTTATTTTAGTTTGAAATGTGACATCCACAAGACCCCTTATTTAAGCTTCCCAATTTAATAACACTCATAGCTAGTCTTCTAAGCAACCAAAAGTAGAAAGAGTTAGAGAAAACAATTGGAATCCTATCATAATTATAATAAGCAACTTTCTAGGATATTTCCCTAACTTAGCAGTTGAGGATGAGATCATATAGCTAAAACATGTGCATTTAATAAGAAAACTAACCTAGAAATTCTCAAATACAATACTTCAAAAATTCCATGGCACAAATCGATATGCTTTACTTCAAATCACCCCAGGCTACATTTCTTCTATTGCTAGTAATAAAGTAAAGACTAAGAAGTAAGGATAGAATTGCATTTACCCTACAATCAACTCCATATATGTGCTATGTAGTTCAAAACTAGCGACCTACAATCATTTATTTTTTAACTACACCTTCAACTCACAGTTTTGATAACGAATGTTGGTCCTTTATAACTCACGTACAATGAAACCAATGGATAAATGTAATGGAATGGATACAAAAGGTACATTGTCAATCAAAAGGAGATAAAATCATGTTTGGGATAGAACTCAATTGCTTTACTTGTAGCAGAAAGGTGTTGGAAACCCATTTAACACAAGGCCTAATATTGGGGGGTTTATTTCCCACTAGGGATGTTCTGAAGAGGATAAATTTCCACATTAGGAATATACATTGCATGCATTCATTTGTGCATCATATGATGATAAAGTACCTCATTAAAATTTCCATGTTATATATTATCTTTTTCTCTAATGAACTCACTCTCTCTTCATTGTCATTGCTTTCTTGAATATTACTACTAATTAGAAAAATGGGAAAAGTTCATTTACTATAAATTGCTTCTGTTGATTCACATGAATCTCATCTTACTTAAAGACTGTTCCTCAACTTGAATTTTTTAATTTTCAAAAGCCAAACCAACAACCCCAATCTGCAATCTTGACGTAATACCCATAAACAAAATTCCCATCTTTTTCACCGTGATAGTGCCATTGATCCTTAGTTCTTAGTAGGTGGTAGAGGATGTGATTTTAATTACAGACATGAAGGTGATGTTGGCGATACATGAACAACAATCGTTCAAGATGGATTGTTGATACATAAATAGCAATTGTTCCAGATGATGGTGGCGATACGGATTAAGGATGTTTGAATTAGGGATTGTTGTTCACTAAAGAAGAAGAGGAAGAATGGTGCAGATTGTCTCTTTCATTGCTTCAAAACGATGCATGTTGAGCTAATTCCAGATGGTGTGCATTGGGGAGTAAAATCAAAATGGTGCGCATTAGGGAAGAGCCAGAACCGTGCAGTATAAGTTATTCCAGGCTTTCATATGCTGCGTTTAAATGGAAGTAGGTCCCACTTCCATTTAAACGCAAACTTCCAAACTCTTCGTTTAAATGGGGACCCACTTCCATTTAAAGGCTGAGTCCTAAAAGTTGCGTTTAAATTTTAGTAGGTCCCACTTTCATTTTAAATAAAAAATTCACATTACCATTAGGTCCTACTTCTATTTTAAATGAAAAAATTCACGTCATCACAATGGATCCACTTTAATAAAATTTTAAAAAATTACACATAAAAAAATTGCCATGTGGCATTTAACTAACGAAGGACAAACTTTGTTAGTTTTTCCATCTAATCAGAGTCTGATTTGAATGTTTTACAAACGTTAGAGCCCAAATTGAATACTTCAAAATGTTAGGATCCAACTTAAATTTTGGTATAAATGTTGGGATCTAAATTACCCTTTTGGCCTTATATCCAATGTTAAAGATTGATGCTTTTATATACACACTTGGCACTTTAGACTCAGACACTTGCTAATGATTATTGGACTTTAATAGTGAGATAATATATTTAAAAATATTAAATTAAATATTAAAATTTTT
The DNA here is from genome assembly GCA_027576715.1 of Erythroxylum flavicans. NCBI lineage: Eukaryota > Viridiplantae > Streptophyta > Magnoliopsida > Malpighiales > Erythroxylaceae > Erythroxylum > Erythroxylum flavicans. Next base: position 11,102 of record JANZXP010116218.1, read on the forward strand.
GAAATTTGTATAAATTAAATCTAAATATTATCTTTGCTGGAGTAACTTATCTAATAGATATTACATAAATGTCTATTTATTAATTATATCAACAAAAATAATAGTTTGACTTAAAAATTTAAAAGGTTACTCATTAAATTAAAAAATTAGTTATTAAATTTAAAATAAATTATTAAACACTTTAAAATCTATTATCTCTTTAATTTTTATCAATCATACTACCAATTGCCATTAAAAGTTAGAACGGTTGCATTATTTCAACTCTTTGTACTATCGATTGAAGATAATAAAAGACACTCCTCACGGTTTTCTGAACAAATTCGGCACAATTTATCATTCAGCAGATCAGGGTATTCTCAGTTCACATTTCATAACTTAATAATCTCTCCTTTCATTTTTATTTTTTTCATTTCATAAGTTTAAATCTTTAATACTCATGAATGTTTAATTATATTCCATGCCTTAGTAATATCGTTAGTAAACAAAGATTTAACTAATTTCAGGTTTATAGCATCTACGATAGACAAAGATATCAAATAAAAAGTAAAAAATATAGTATAGATATTTCATTTTACATACTTATCAAGATTGCAATCTTGGTAAATAGGAAAGTATCGTTATTTCTTTATATTTTCTCAAACCCCTGAGGGATACAGCTAGTTATGCTGTTTTTTTAATCATAAATGATAAACCAAACCCCAATAAGAAATTGCACCAAACAATTTTGACGACGAGTATTATTGAAGTGAAGTGATATAATAACTGACCACTAATTAAAATTTGGTCAGATTCCTCCCGTAAAAGCTAGGGGTGAAAGACGTGTGAAAAACAACTATAGAAGACATTTAATGTTCTCTCTTATAAGTTGAGGCGTTCCTAATTTCACTCGATCTTGTCTTCTTCATCATGTTGAATGTTTGAAAGCATGTGTCATTTGACCATTTTTATTTTATCTGTAGTTAATACTATTCAGTCTTGTGGCAAAATAGAATATGATTTAATATTCTCCTCTAATATAGATTAAGTGAAGCTTATAAATTTATGTTGGTTGAAATAAGGACGTGTGAGAATTATTTTTTTTCTTAAATTTGTATTTGATTTCTTATCAACAAAATAAATAACCTTCAAAAAACTTAAGACTATGGCTTCTACTCATCTTACATCTTCCTCTACGAACTCTGCTGAATAGCACACTCCAGATGTACTTCTTAGATTTTCTTTTTCTTCACTCTTGTATGAAAATTCCATTAGTTTTTCTAACTTTATTCTTTATGCAGGTTATAAAACTTAAGGCAATCTTTATTCTAATTGAACCTCTACCGTCCTTTGTCAAAATAAGGTAGTTAACTTCTTAACTCTAACTCTTTTTTTTTTTTTTTTGGTTCTTCCTTCTAATTGCAATTCTCTTTTTTCAGTTTGGTAGGACGTTGTGGGTCAAGTGGACAGATAGGTTGTACCCTTCTTATCATTCTTCTTAGAAAAGATAAGAACATTTTCAATTAACCCTTTCTAGAAACCCACTAGAATATTAGCCGAGCCTTATATATGTTGTCCTGAAATTCAAGAGTCCTTCTAGCAATTCCTTCATTTTCCTTTTTGGATCTGCCTCGATTTCACTTAAAAGATATTTTCTTTTTAATTAGGCTGCCTATGATTAGGGAAGATTTTGTTTGTTTATTGGAAGAAACTTCTAGTATAGACTCCAGGACTTTTTAAGTGCTCTTCTTATTCCAAAATGATTAACAATTGTGCTTCTTCTAAAAATCCCATCGCTAGACAAAAAACATATTAAGTTCATTTGGGTCTTATTTAAAAAGTTTATTTTTTGCCTTATCAATAACAAACCCAGTCTGTAATTCCTTCCCTTCTGTAAAGAAGTAGCCTTTAGTAAATTCTTAGCTCTTGGTTCTATTTTCTTGGATTCCTTTATAAGAATTTATGGAGATGTATGTCCTACCTTCCTCTATAGAGTCTTAACCTATGTGTATGGTTTATTCAACTCAAGACTCTTACTTATTTCCTATCGCTTAAGGATAAGCAAGGCCTTCCTTCTATTGATCCTAGATTTCCATGCTTCCTTGGCTTTTGCCTGTCTCCTAGTTTATAGGTTTTAAGGTAAACCTTCCTTATCTCTAGAGCTAACAACTTAGGTTTTCTTTTGGAATTCCTCTTATTGTATAATTTTTGGACTACCAGTGGGAGTCTTTTTTGAAACTAGTTCTATAAATGAAAATTTTCTTTGCAAAATTATTTAAGCATTATTGTGTTCTTAAGTGCAAGGTCTTTGCAACTATTTTCGTTAATATTGAAGCTTATCAATCTTAGTGGCAGAACAGTCTTTAAAGTTTAATCCCTCATTTAGATTCTACCATCCTTAAAGGTACTCCTGATTAAAGGCTAATTAGTTTTTTAGCTTCTCTTGCTAACTTCTGCCATTATAGGTATTTTTTTCATAATGACAGAGTCAAATTTCCGTTAAAATTTCTATTCATATAAGGTTAATTTTGAACGTTTATAAAATGTTAAGATTTAATTTAAATAATGTGAACATTAGAATTTTACTTGCATTTAACCATAAATGTTAAGATTATTTTTACCCTTTTTTACCAACGTACATTATACTTGATAGGTTTTTATGGTTGTTCATATAAATATACCTATTTTTTCTCTAATACTCTGACTCGTCATATTTTTTTTAATTTAGATTTTGTTATTATTTTTATATAAGAGATAAAAGTAACAAGGAAATATAATAAAAATGAATACTAAATTAAAGAGTACTTTCCACAACCTAAATGATTAAAATTAATAAAAAAGAAAGTAAAATTTTTTCTTCACGTATTACAATTTGAATGTTACAAAAAATATTTTTTTAATTTTTCTAAGACTTAAAAAATGTCTTCTCACATGCCATCTTTTGTAACCTTGCCAATTAAATTTTAGTTAGATTGAGTGTAAGATTCTATTTTAGTTATTGGCCAACCATGTGAGCTAATGCACTAGGAATTGACATTTTCTATTTTTATTACCTTAATAAATGTGCAGTGCAGGTGTCATCATTTCATACTAAATGCATTTAGCCAATTATTCCCTAAACAACTCCTTAGCACTTAGCACGGGTCATACTAAAGTAACTTAAACTCCATTTACTAGAGTAATTACCACTGCCAACATATAAATTTCAAGGGCATAACCTTGATAAGGCATCCACTTCCACCAAGCCAATGTTTGTTCAATTGAAACATTGTAGATGACATAGAAGAAATTTGATAGACGATTTTGTCAATACCATAAAATGATTAAAACTTTGATCACCTTTTTTAGTCAATTACACATAACGTACTCCAACTTGAAATAAGAAGAGTTGTCCTTGAAACTGCTTACCTTTCTTTTCCGGTTGTAGCACCTCGATATCAACATTAGGATACTGGGATAAAATCTTCAACTTCACTTAATCTCATTTCTTGTTTCAATCAATTAAAAAAATTGAGGCTTTAGAACTTCAACATTTATACATGATTCAGAAGATAGGGAAGGATGCACTTTCAACTTTGCTATTTATGATCACATCGACATGCCTACTTGCTGCTATAAGTAGAATAGATTTGCTCCATCGTGTCTGTAACAATCAAGCGACAAACTATGCTCTTAATTCCTCCCTAGGTAATAACCTTAAGAAATTTGTACAATTCCTACCATGGAAGACTTCACTGACAAGTTTTTATAGAACCTTTGTTGGAGACAACTCTGATACAATCCATAGAAAGGCACTTTGTAAAGTTGATGTAATGAATGCTACAACTTGCAAAATTTGTGTGGAAAGTGCAGGACAAGAGTTTCTAAACTTTGATATTGAACATATGTAAGATGATCTCATCGATGCATCAACATTGATAAAAGTTAAAAATTTTAGGTCCAAGCAAGTTTATTATTAGCAGATTATGAACATTAAACATCTCATGCACTGGCAAGATATATAATTTAAATTGCAAAAAATTGTTGATGTGCTCCTCTTGCATAGTACGCAAGAATTAGGTATTGAATTCTTGTTGTGTCTGATTGTCGTGAAACAATAAATAGTAGGGTAATGTGATAGGAGCAATGAAACTATAAAATAAGGAGGAAGTGTAGTGGCCTTAACTGGTGCACATCACTTGGTTTTAAATTTGTGGTTACCTCCCATGGAGCTATTCTGAAGAAACTGAATCCCTATTTGGAAAGTGGAAAGGTAAAGGCCATTGTTGATTCTAAGGGACCTTTCCCATTTTCTCAAGTTGCTGAGGCCTTCTCTTATATTGAAATAAATCGATCTACACGAACGGTTATGGTTCACCCTACTCTATGAAGCCCCTCTGGATTATAACTAGAATAGAAATTACTAAAACCTAGTGGAAAGTATAATTATGGTGATGTTTCCTGCATAACTCGCTGACTAAGGACTTCCCGTCCTCATATCCATTTGTTTCCTACATGACTCGCTAACTTAGAACCACTGACTAACAAAGTTTAAACATCAACTTGCTAACCAAAGTCAAGAAAACTAGTTAAAGGCTAAAACTGAAAACTAATAAAATTGGAACAATTAATATGTTCAGAGACATACATATTCAAAAAAAATAAAATATTCGTCACATAATATAAACAAAACATGTCATAGATATAACCAGAAGCTTATGTTTAATTACACAGATTAATAACACACAATAAAGACCTCAATTTCATTATTATAATTGAGTTACAGTAGTTAGGTTTTAGCATTCATCAAAACACGCTAGAGAGACCAGAAGCTTGGAGAGGAGGGTTATACATAACATACCTAGAAACAGATGAAGACAAAAGAGGGAGCTGCTGAAGAAAACATACTACTGGAGAAGACAGATGAGGGTGTTGCTGGAGAAAACAAACGAGGGAACCACTAGAATACAAAGAAAACCGAAAGAAAAAAATAAAGGAGTGGTTTTAGGTTATCAAAAAGACATCTATTTCATTGTTCTCTTTTTTTGCTACGAAAATATTTTCCTAGCAAAATTTTTTAACTATAAAATTTAATATCGTAGTTGATAATTAAAAGACCTGTGTGTTTTATCTACGAAAAATATTTTATAGTGAAAGGTTTTTAGTTACGAAAATAAATTAATAGTTAAACAAAGTAATTAAATATTATTTGCTACGGAAAATATTTTGTAGCCAAAAACATTTCGCTACAAAAATAAATTTATAGTTAAAAATTGTTGTCAAATTTTTTTAGCTATAAAATATTTTTTGTAGCTAAAAACTTTTTGCTACAAAATTGAGTTCACAGTTAAAAAAAACCTTCGCAAAATGTTTTTAGCTACAAATATAAAACGTAGCCTATTCTAAACGTAGCTAATAGTGTCAAGTAGCCAGCAAATTGTTGAAAGTTAGAGGTTAAGTTAGTCTTTGGCTACAATTTTGAAATTTCACAGCTAAAGACTAAATTCGTGGCCAAAAGAAAAGTCACCAATTCAACAATTTGTTGTAGCGATGGTTCCTAGTCATAGCAAGGAATTGTTCTCTTGTCTAAATATCTTTTAATTTAGGTTCTAAAAGATGTGAACCGGATTAAAAAATATAACTACAACTCTGCTAGTTAAAAGTATAATCCCACTCCAACTTTTCTAATAAAATAGTCATATTGCTTATATGTATCTTGGTCAAGTTGTATCTTTATTGTCCATTTTATATGTATATTGATCATGCTATTTTGTTAGTTGAGCTATTTTGTTACTCTGGCTTCACGTTATGCTCTGTCTACTGGGTGAGACAACTGTAAATTTTTTCTATTTCTTATTGGTGTGATTATTGCGATGACAACTTCTAAGCCTATGAAATCCTCATCATCTACTAATAGAATAATAATTTTAAATGTTGAAAATATAGTTTTCTATTATAAGTTAAAAGCCTCGCTAATGACTTTATAGAGTGATCATAACTCCGATCAAAGATTTTATAAATACCTAACTATCTGGGGAGAATATATTTGTTATTAGATTAAGAACTTGTGTTTGAAGTTTATATAATACCCAACTATCTGGTGATAATATATTTGTTATTAGATTAAGAACATGTGTTTGAAGTTTTATATAATTCCCAACTAGCCGGTGAGAATATATTTGTTATTAGATTAAAAACTTATGTTTGAAGTTTATATAATCTAATAACATAAGTTTATGGAATGTAATTTAATTTTGACTTGTGTTTTCATTTATATCCCTATCGAATAAAAATTGAAATCGATAAATAATGTTAATTTGTAATACAAGTTATATTATTAAATGTTAAATTCTCATTTCTAATATTTTAGTCGTATAATATTGTTTTACTATTCTTAATATTATTAATTATTATTATTAATTTTCTACTTATTATTAATTTTATTATTACCAAATTTATTATTTTTATCAA
>JANZXP010116327.1:0-17508 GCA_027576715.1 Erythroxylum flavicans
TTAGGTCCGGTTGGAGATGTTCTATCGGGGTCTAATTTCTTCCTCACGACCTCTGTTTTGATCATCCAACAACACAGTCTCAGAGGAGAACTAGATGGTGTGGATGACGAGTTCTCTATAATGTAAATCTATAGTCAGATAGTTTGGAACTTTAGATGATCAATACTAGGAAGGACACAGATACTTGTATATCTTAGTGCTCATAGTTGTTAGAAAGGAAAGTCAATGTGCAGAAGAATTTAATATTAACCAAGCAAGAGAAAAGGAAAAACAGAACAAGAAAAACAGAGTACGATGGTCCTATTGTTGCATACAAGAATGTAGTAAACTGAAACAAAACATCAGGCAATTAAGCAGGTGATAAACAAAAGTTATTTAGATTTCAATTGTTGAAATTTTTGACATGTTCAAAGTTCACATTAGCTACAATTCATTGCTTAATTACAAACAGCCAAGTCCAATTTTCGACAAGGTTACGATTTCTCAATCTGCAAGCAAACAAAACCAGATCATTCACCCACCGCTTCCTTGTATCCCACCATGATTAGAAGCTCCTCTGGAACCTTGCAAGCTCAGCCTATAAACAAAAACTAACTCAAAAGCCATAAAAGCAATACTAATAATTGTTTTCTCCACCAAAACTACAAAAGAAGCCAGTTCCTTAACAAGCTAAAGAAAGAGATGTCTGAATGCAAATAGGGACAGTCCATGATCAAAACCATCACAAACATAAAAATATCCAAAATTCTATAATTTGCTGTCAAAGTAAACACCATACCTCAAATGAATTCTTCAAATGATCAAGCTCCTTGTCGAGATCGTTGATCGCCTGGTTATATGCCTGCATCGGTGAGGACTGGCTCGTTGTATGAATCTACATAGCCAAATCGAATTGATTAAAAACCCCACAAATTCACCCAATTACTCAACCCAACAAAAATAAACAAGCCACATGTGCTGCACATAGACTACTGAGTGTTACTAGCTTACCCTAACTAGAATTTTATACTGTAGAGGATGTGGAAGCTTGTAACCAGCAAAGAGAACGTTGTCGTCTCTGTGCAGCTGCCTAATGATAAACGAAAGAAGAAAATGATAACAGCAATAACAATCAAAGAGATTATACTTGGATTAAACATAGAACCAGATAATGAATTAACGAATGGACTATATACATGCGAAGAATGTTTCCGATGGTGTGGTCCTCTCTCTCCACGGTGAAAGACGCAGCATTAATGATCTTCGTGTCTCTCTCGTACGAAACCCTAAAGAAGAAAGGTGAGATTTGGAAATAGGTTTTTTTCGAGACAAACTAGAGGAAGATACTTACTTCTTAGTGCCTTCCGGGACAACGAATCGCTCGTATCTATCAGGGGCGTTCATGGCTTCTTTCTTTCGAGTTCTCGCGCTCTGTGTTTCTCTTCCCTCTCAAAACCAGTGAAAGCAGCAGCTGTTGGCATTTTCTTTGTTTTGCCAAAAGGATCCTATGCGCTGTCGTTTTGTCTGTCACTGGTTAGAGTTGGTTGATATTTTGGTTTGGGTCGAGGCAAAAAGCAAAATCCAAATAAGGAATGGCGACGGGCAGGTTAGACCCGAGGCTTGACCAGTTTGGATTCGGCCCGTTGATTTCAAACCGTGGGACAACTGTATACACGAAAGTTTAATTTTTTTAATAAAATGACGTCGTTTTAATATTTTAATTTTAAAATAATAAATTTAATTAAATCGAATCAGTTCGAGCCCTTTGCAGCAGGAGTCAGGCTTTATGTAACAACGTGGCAGAAGTCTATTGGCTGTACAGCTCAAGGTGAACCACGAAGAAAATAGCCAGCGTGGTGTCTTCCTATTGGATGATCCCCATGGTCTTGACCGTAGACAGTCCAAACTCGGGAACCAGAGACTATCAGGAACCCTCACCACATCCATCACCAAAAGGAACAGAAGGCAAAATAGCCCAACCCCCTCCAAAATCTAATTAAGCTCTTAGAATATTTTAAAATATTCTAATTTTATTATTCTTTAATTTAAGGGGATCTCTAAATCTCTCTCTTTTCGGAAAAAAAAAACACAAAAAATTCAAAATCTCAAAATCCTTCACTATGGCCTTTCACGTAGCTTGCCCAATTACATGGTTAGTAGTATTGTTATGTATTTACTATTAACACTAAATCCTCTCTCTGTCTCTCGTCTCGTGTCGTACTTCTCTTTAAAACTCACTCGTCTTTGGGTCTCGTGTGTGTGTGTGTGTTTGTGTTTCTTTGTTGTTTCGCAGTCGCCGGATCTGCTTCTGCCCGCTAGGGTTTCCGCGGGATCTCCAGAGCGCGAAATCCAAGGCCTTGTTCTTGTTCGATGTTTCTAGAATCGAGGAGTTCTCCTCCGGAATTGGGGATTCGCGCCACGAAACTGTTCAGGTCTCTGTCCCTAAGGTCGCGCACGTTCCCGCTTCGGCGCCGCCGCCACCTCCAGCGATTGTGTGTCGGGGAGATGGAGGCGGCGGCGGTGTTGGTGAGGGAGCTGATGATAGTGCGGCTGCTGTGTCGGCGCAGACGAAGAGGTTGGCTCTTCAGCGTAAGGCCGCCGCGGCAATGGTTGCAGCCGAAGATTATGCGCGCCGGTTTGAGGCTGGAGATGTGGCGGTGAGTTTACATCAAATGTGCACGTTTGTTTTATAACAGCTGTTAATTTCTGAATTTTACGCTGAATTTTGTTTAGTATGGAATTTTAGAGTTGTTTGAAGGAAGCAATGTGGAGTTTAGACTAGTTAGTTTTGATTGACGATGTTTGAAGTCGTCTACGTACAGATTTTGAAAGAATGTCTGAACTTGTTTGTGCTTACCTACACATAATGATCGAATTGAATCCTTGAATTCATCAATAATTGCATATACCTAACCAGTTTCTTATTTCGTTTAGGTTTTATGATTTTCGGTCGTATGGGATAACTTCTTGGTTGTGTGAATTTAGTTTTCCAACAAATTTGTTGTATATTGAGTAATTGTTTCAATATATGGAGGTGTTGGATTGTGTTTCATGTTTCTAACTAGTGAAAATCAGTGATGGTTGTGCTTTTGAATGTTCTTTTGTGCTTCCGGTAATTTCCTACTCAAGATATGGGCGAAAATTTCTGTTGACATTTATTGTTATATATACTATATATTTGGTGTTTGTAATTTAGATGTTACTATGCATTTTTTTTTATTTGGTTGCTCTGCTTTTTTCGGCATCTTAAAGCATGATGTCATAGCTGAACTTGATAAAAACAGTAACTGCATTTTCTGAATGTGGCAGTCGTTGTTCATTTGGCCTCATTGGGATGGGCAGTTACTTGGAGTCTTTTCTTCCATCTCCCTATCACTTTTGTTATGTATACATGCACAAATTTTTGTGATCTTGGACATTGATCTCTTGTGACTTGTCCACGACACTTGTTTGTGGATATTGAAGAGCTTAGTTGGATCCTGTTTTTACAATTTACAGGTTTCGTACCATTTAATCACTCTGTGTTTATGTACTAACAAACATTTCCAGGCTGGCTCTAAGGAAATTACTGGAGAAGAGCAAGGCCAGTCAAATGCTAATGTGATGTGCCGGATGTGCTTTCTGGGTGAGACAGAAGGAAGTGAGAGAGCAAGAAAGATGCTTTCGTGCAAAAGTTGCGGCAAGAAATACCACAGAAGCTGCTTGAAAGCTTGGTCTCGAAATAGAGGTAAATTAATAGGTTAGATACTTTAACAACAGCATGCTCCTATGTATTCTTATTCAGAGATTCAGTGCAGATTTATTTCACTGGAGTTCATGGAACTGTCCATCTTGCCGAATCTGTGAGGTACATTGAGTTCTAGATTCTCATCATTCGTGAAATTTTTTTGGAATGTCTGTATATGGTATTGATCTTGAGAGAGCTTACATTTTGATGCCTCCGACTTCTTTAGATATGTCGAAGGACTGGCGGTCCGAATATATTTATGTTCTGCAAACGATGTGATGGTTTGTCAGCATCCTGCACACAAGGTGATATGTCTATTAGTCACCTCTTTGATGTTAAATTGGACTCAAGAAGCACTTCTAATTTTCATTTCTGGGTGGCGCAGAATGTTAGTTCTGGACTGTATTTATGCCCCAAACATACAAGATGTCACAGTTGTGGATCTGGTGTACCTGGAAATGGCCTAAGTGTGAGGTACTAATTACAAAGAGTTAGCTTTGGCTCACAAATATACTTGATTCTCTAAGCATGGGTTCCTTGATGAAGGCATTTAGTTTCTTTTTCCTTTATGACTTCTTTTTTGCTTTGAAAATGGTTAGAGATTGCAAATGGCTACCGTTTAACGTCATCAAAACATGTTGGTTAGGATGTCACCTGTTATTCAACTTTAATGCATATTAGATGCTGCAGAATTTATACAATATTATAGTCATAGTTAGTTGGAGATGGCGGCATTAGGGATTTATAAACTCCTATGTTTTTGATTCCATATTTATACGTTCAACGGGGCTATGATTTTCCTTTGTTTGACAGATTCAGTATGTTATCTTTTCAGGTGGTTTCTGGGATACACTTGTTGTGATGCTTGTGGAAGACTGTTTGTGAAAGGAAATTATTGCCCCATTTGTTTGAAGGTTTGTTTTTTGCTTAGAAGTGCTTCTGATTCAACTATGACCTAATTTGACTGAATCTTGAGATGCTTGTATTAATTTCAAGGTTTATAGAGATTCAGAATCAACACCAATGGTTTGCTGTGATATGTGCCAGCGCTGGGTGCATTGTCATTGTGATGGTATCAGGTCTGTTGCTACTATTCTTTAGTAACAAGTTAATAGCATGTTTTCTTTTGAGAATTTATTTGTGCTCAGGCAAGTGGGTATACATTTATAAATATATTTGGTTATTAAGTTGTCTTTATTTTCTCCTAGTCAAGTTGTTGAATTAAATTATTTGCATGATTGGTTTTACGTGTTTTTGTACGGTTTGATTTTGTAGCATTGTGGTTAAATGTTGCATATATCTCTTTCTGGAATGAATGGTTTGCAGTGATGAAAAATATTTGCAATTTCAAGTTGATGGGAATCTTCAGTACAAATGTGCCACCTGTCGTGGCGAATGCTATCAGGTTTTAATCTCTCTCCCTATGTCACATTTATTGGTTATGGCATTATAGAGCTCCTCTTTCCCTTTTGTCCATATTCGATTCATCAATTACATAATGTGTGTTGCTAGGTGAAGGATCTTGAAGATGCTGTTCAAGAGCTTTGGAGAAGACGAGATAAAGCTGACCGGGATTTGATTGCTGGCTTGAGGGAAGCTGCAGGGCTGCCAACTCAAGAAGATATCTTTTCGATCTCGCCCTATTCAGATGAAGAAGAAAATGGTCCTCTGATGCCAAAGAATGAATCTGGTCGTTCTATAAAGCTCTCTCTAAAAGGTGTGGTAGATAAGTCTCCAAAGAAGAGTAAGGAATATGGAAAGAAATCTTGGAATAAGAAGTCTTCTAAGAAAAAGGATTCTCATTCATCTTCTACTAGTAAGAGAGAAGTAACTCAGCAGGATATTCAATCTCATGGAACTAGTATGGATGATAATAAGGCTGGTGACACCGAAACATATGAAAAAGGACTGGATGTGTATTCTTCCACTGTTGCAGGAGTGGTGAACCGCACTGAAGGCTTTCCCTCTATTAATCAGCCAGGAGGTTTGAAACAAAAGTTTGTTGATGAGGTCATGGTGAGGGATGGAGAAAGGACATCCAGAGTTATTAGAATTGTAAATAATAAGCCTCAAGATTTGGATAGTGGGAATGACACACAAAAAGATGCTAGCAAATCAACTGTGAAAGCAAAGAAGCTGGTCATAAATTTAGGTGCTCGAAAGATAAATGTTACCAAGTCTCCAAGATCTGATGCTTCAAGCTCTCAAAGAGAGCAGGACTTGACAACTTCCAATGGTATGCCATCAGTTTGATTTCCCTTGATGAACTAAGATGATCTGTTTCCATAAATATATTTGTAATATTTTTTAATTAGTAACTTAATGAAGTTTGTTTTTTTTTGCTACGACAGCTTAATCACCAAATTTTTAGATTGATATTTCCTACTGAATGATAGTGTGTCCTCACTCATACCCTTGTACATTTGGTATTTATGAATAGGTAGTGATGGTACAGGCCGTCATAGGATGAGTGACAAGTCTACTGCAGAGAGAAACAATGGCACTGATAAATTTGGAGAAGGTGAGTGGCTTCCATCCATTCATTTAAAATTTCCTCATTATCATTAAGAGTTTGTTTTAGTGAATGAAGGGCATCATAGATTCATATTAGTTATTTTGGATCATGCAGAGGAGACAATTAATCAGTCTAGCCAAACAAGCGGCTTAAAATTTGCACGAAGAGAAGGAAATATGATTAAGTTTGGAAAAGTGAAGCCTGAAGCTTCCAACTTAAATTCCAAATTCGATATAGAGAGAGGCACTGGCAGAGGTGAAACCATGCGTTCAGACGAGACTCGTGTTTCATCAAGTAAAAGAAGCATTGGGGGGAGCAGAGCTGCATTTGAGCCTGCCAGTGATGTCTCCACTGTAAGAACTGACAAGTTATCTTTGGCAAAATCACCAGAAATGAGGCCCAATTCAAAAGCTGAAAGCAATGATGACTCTGGTGACACACCGATTTTGAATTCCTTGCCAAAAGATTCTAAACTTTCACTCAGATTGAAGATTAAAAAACCTGAGATTGAGAATCAGAGTTCTCAGTGTCCTCCACCTGAGGTTGAAAAGAGTATAAGGGGTCAAAGATCAAAGCGAAAGAGATCATCGAACTTCATGATGACATCAAACGAAGATGAAGATGCCACGCAATCTCATCAGGACAGCCAGATGATGGCAGCTAGTTGGATATTGAAAAGGTTGGGTAAAGATGCAATTGGAAAGAGAGTTGAAGTTCACCAGTCATCTGATGATTCATGGTAAGCTTTTTCTTTCCTTTCATCTCCTCAAGAAGATGCATATGAGTGATTATGCTTTCGGTAATATATCCTCAGGTACTTGCTTGCTTTTTATCTGATCTTCCATTCCATCTTTGATCTTGACCTTTTAATCCAGGCATAAGGGTGTGGTATCTGATATTGTTGAAGGCACTTCATTGCTTTCGGTTACTCTAGATGATAGCAGATTGAAAACTATACAACTTGGGAAGCAGGCTGTTCGCTTTATTCCGCAGAAGCAAAAGAGATCAAAGAGGTGACCGCTTGATCTTATTTTAAATTGATGATTAAGCTCAAGATTTCTTCCCTATTAGGGGTCAAGTGTTTGTCTTCCATTCCAGAGGCAGAGATTAAGGTTGCATTTTTGGGGTTGCTTGTACCGCTGCTTATTTATATGCAGTTGTATTGTAAATGAAAGGTTATTGTGTACCTCTAGGATAATTTCAGAGTAGGGTATCAAATTCTCGTTTTCTGAAGTGGATCACAACAATGACTCAGAATCCAAGCTTCGTGTTCATGATGGCAGTTCTGTGTAGCCGTTGCGTCTTTTATTAGTTGATTAATGTTAAGTGAAAGTGACATTTCATTGGCTTCGGTGTTATGTTCCCGTATTTTGTTCAATAGCCTCTCGAAAAATATTAATTACGGGTATGTCATCATCAACTGCGTAATTGTGATTGATGAAAGAATCAGGTTCTTGTTTGGATCCCTTTGTAAATCGCACGGTTCCCTACTGTTCAGATTTGCTTAAGGTTTAATTAGAAATGGCAATGGCATTGGTCGAATTGAACGGTCCAACTCCCTACATACATGATCCAAGTTTGGCCCAAATCCTAGTTAGGCTTGTGTCACGAAGTTTGAATTTATTTGGACCATTTAAAATGTTTTTGAAAAATTATTCAAGACTATATGTTAAATTTAAGCCTAACAAATTTCGTACGAGTTGATAATTTGACTATGTCTGATTAAGAAAAAATTAGATAAGAGTTAGAATTTTTTTGATCGAATTTAAATCGGATTGATTGATTTCTGTCCGAATTAAAATCAATTATAAATTCGAGTTGACTTAATTGGACAAAATGTCCGAATTCTTAAAATTGGTTATCCCTAAACATTTAAAACCATAATTTAACTTTCTTTGTTATAATTTTTTGATTGGTTTTACAGAAAAAAAAAGAGATGAGAATAAAATGATCCAATTTAATGGTCCTTTGCTATTAGTAAAATCGGATAAACTGGTTCCAAACTAGATTGGGTATTTTCTAATTCGGGTCAGTTTCGTTAAAAAAATGGTTTAAAACTAATTTAGGGTCATGAAATTTTTACCTTTATCTAAATTGTCCGGAACTGATTTGATTTGAAACCAATTTTTGCCAGCACTAGTTAAATTGATGTTATTTTAAAAATCTTTTTTAAATTGACATGGTTTTGTAATTGGAAGATGGGTTCAGATTGTTGAGTCTAGTCTTAAATTAATTTCTCAGATTCAAATTTAGTCCAAAGGTTCAGTTTGATAGAACAGAATTAGGTTAGATTGAGCTCTGAGCCGAGTTTCATCCCATGCTCAACATTAGATTTAAGTTAACATCATATGGCTAGACAGCAAGAAATTCCGTTGTGTGGTGTGGATAAACAGGCTCGTACATTACAAAAAAAAAAAACATAAATTATACAGGTGGAGGAGGCAGGTCTAGCAAAAGCCAAAATCCAACACAGTCATCAGAATCCAAGTCGTCCTGGATGGCAAGGAAATGTAACCCTCCACAGGCCTTCTTTGCATCTTCCCAAGTTTCAGCTTCAGCTGTTGTTACAGGAGTTTTCTTATAGGTTGCATAAACATATCTTGTAGAAATTCCAACAGATAGAATCAATGCAGCACGACTCGTATCGGCTTCGATCGAACATACTTCCAGTCCATTCATCCAGGCTGCAACAAATTGGAGGAAGGTGTTGAACTTATCCTTTGCAGGACGCAGCATAAATGTTGAACTATCAAGAGATGGCCATAGATAGTAGATTAGAGAAAGGAGATACCTGCTAACGGTTTAGCACGAGAAGATGCAACAGCTAGTCCAGGAATCAGTGTTTCGTCGTTGATCTCAATTCCCAGCAAGTCCAAGTCAAGAGCTGCACCAAACACAAATCGCGTCTCCAGTGATGCCACTTCTTCTTGAACAGCTGCAAATGGGAGTATACAGGTTAGAATCTCCAATTTCCGTTTGCAATTCAGGAATTAATAGTTTCTTTCTTTTTCGCTTCAAAGAATCAATGATTTCGAAGTCAAAGACTATCGCCTCAGTTTATGAATGATTTCACAAACTTATGAATGTTTCTATTCATAAACTTCTGACTTCCAGAAAAATCGTTCTGCATAATGGATGCCATGACATGTCACATGTATGAATATCGACAAGGAATATGCCAATGCTAGTCTACCATGCCTGTACCTGACAAAGGTAGCTGGACAAACGCCCATTTCTCCCCGAACAGGTTCTCCGGGAGTTCCATTGGGAAAGGATTGTCTAGTGCCAGAATCGGTTTAGCTCCCTTTTGAAAACCAGGATGACGAGTATATACAGTCTCGTACCGTTCTTCCAGCCACAGAAGAAGTGATAAACACTGCAGAAAAAACCAACCTAAAAAGGTGAGCAAATGGCACAAATTAGTTAGTTCATATAGGTGCATATACGCACAAGAGGATGCGTAAATAACGATTTCATTTCCTCAACAACTAGTGTGGTATCTCATCCATAGGAATGCCTGGAATTGGATTGAATCTCAGTTGCTGTGACTTATTAAGAAAAAGAAGAATCCACTGCAATGACAGGGTGCAAGCATATCTAATGTCTGTTTGCTTAAATTTCCCTATGCACATATTGTATCGGATCAACGGATACTATTTCGAATAATTTTTAAAAATTACGACAACCCAGTAGAGTGCAAGACAGTTTGGTACCGGTTCCGATCCTGTCAGATATGGTATGAAACCCACTTCATTGTTGTGACCATCTATTTAGTCAATCAACCAGAAGAAACAGCATGAGCATATTTCCATCTAAATCTCTACCCTCACTGGTTTATCAGTCACTTTCGGCTAGATTAAAGCAATAAATTCTCGGTTCCATTAAGATTAGGAAAATGAAAAACCGAGTTCCTATCGAATACATACGCACCCGTTTGCTAGGAATAGGCTTGATACCCAGCTCCTTGCATGCTTTTGCTACAATTGTCTGCATCTGTCCCCTGAAATGCACTGGCACAGTCAATCAGCACCATATACTCGAGTAATGTAACAATCGCACAACGCTATGGTTATACACACAAGCTATTTGTTAAAATGCATGAATGTCAAAAAGGCAAATTACCATAGAAATCACCTGAAGAAGCGAACTTTTTCGGGTAAAGGGACACCGAGATTCTCAGAAATAGAAAACATAGCCTCCTTTAGAGTGATGCTATTGATAACGTTATTCGGAAAATACTTGGTGTATTGAAGTGACAGTGAATCATCACACACCACAAGCTCCCACACCTTCTTGCCTCTATCATCAAGTATAGGCCTAGAGCAAAAATCCAATTCCCATTCGACAATGCTCTCTGGATCCGTTTCTTGGTCTAGAAAGCTCAGTTCAGCAGTTGGGTCATCTTCATAGTCCTCAATATCCACCTCCTCTTGCGTTGAAACCGAGAGCTTTGGGAAAACAATGTTGGATTGCAAGCCGTTTGGTTTCTTGTAGTACTTGGAGGGCTTTAGATAGAAAGTGAAGGAAAGAGTCTCGAAGTAGTTTGAGGAAGAAGCAATTCTCGATAAGGGTTTATGGGGAAGTCTTGTAGGACTGAAGCTGAGAGTAGCCATTGGAGCTCTGTGAATCAAAAGAGTTGATAAGTATGCTAGTCTCGTGGCCACTCATAAACGATGTGTTCAGTTCAGTTAAGTGGTGTCGTTTATTAACGAAAGAGCGAACTTACCGTTAAAGTTGATTCCACCGTTTAAGCCAAAATAAACCCGTTAACGATACTGCTACGATACTATATAAACTCTCGCGCCGTTAAGACTGATTCTCGCTCGCTTCCCTCAGTCTCCTCGGCGTTCAAGAGATCGAAGTCAGCGAGTTCCCTTTCCGATGTAATTCTCTCTCCCTTTCTTCCTTCTGTTGGATGAGATTTCTGTGAAAGATTCCTAACGGAGGATCACAGGTTGCTTTTAAATGTGTTGTTCCTTTTTTCAAGAGTTCTCTTTCTTTACTTTTACAAAGTTATAGAAACTTGATGATGTCGATAAGTTTTCGTAGAAATAGGTACGAAGTGGAGGTGATTCAGCGTTGAGTTTTTGGTAGATGTACTGTTCTTGTGTTTATGGACATTTTCTGGAAACGTAAGCTAATGGAATATGTTATAGGAGACAGAGAAAGCGGTAACTTTACTTGAATTAAGCTTAATTCAGTAAATTTTCATGATCCGATCAGAAGATTAACGCCTCCGACGAACGTTGGCGGTGTTATTGTTGATAAATTCGCAAATATTGCAAAACGGAGGCCATGTTCTCCGATGCGACCCCACCCAATTGACCCGTGTCGGGTCAAGCCTGGTTGGGACAAGTTACGTTTATATGGGTCGGGCCGAGTCAAGTAAGGGTGAGGCTGACGTGGTTTGTAATTTGTTGGAGTGAGATGGGGGAGAAGGAGGAACATATGCGGGCCTTTTCTAGAAAATGGGCTGGATCATTTTCGGATCTGTTAGATTGGGCCTAATCAAGTCGGGCTGGGTCAAATAGTTTCAGATCAAGTTGGGGTAGAATCGGGTCGAATCTAGTCTAAATGGGTCGGGTCGGCAAAGATTATTTGGGTCAAATATGTTTCTGTAATTTAATTTCATATTTTTAAATGTCTGTTGAAATTCTTATTTCTCAGTTCTCACTGCGTCCGTAGCTCTCCCGGACTTAAGAGAAGACTAAGAGAGAAGAGGAAGACTCTGCTGCTGGGCTGTGTGGAGTTGTCTGAGAATATGATATTCGTTGATGGTCTTCCATTTTCGTCTTTTCGTCGTTCTTCTTCCTCAAACCATCCCCTGGTATTCTTTTTTCTATCTTCTCTTCTGATAGGAAAGAGCAAAAAGTATTAAAAATTTACTTTCAGTGTGCAAAATCTCATACCCGTTTGTTTCACCATTCAAATTGTGATTTCTCCCAACTTCTACATAGCTAGTGGTTTGTCGTTTTTCATCAAATTTAGCGAATTTGCGTACTTGTGATAGGGAGGTTGTGGTACTTTGACATCTTTAATGAAGCACCCCACGTTGTTATCTGCCTCGTCTTCATTCAAGGCAATGCAAGAGACAAAGATAGTTTTGGACGACTCTGGTTTGCAAAGCTCAGCTCCAACTGGTAGATGGGTTTACGTCTTTCAAAGGGAATATGCAACTGCTGACCCTACACTTGTGGATGTATCTACTTTTCTTCTTCTATTCTGTTGACATGATTCATTATTAAACCACGCATCATCACTCTTCTATTTCTTTTTTACGCAACATTTGAATCCTCAATTACTTCTTTTCTTGTGAAGCAGGAGGCGTTGTGAGTCTTAACTCTCTGTTATTTCTACTTGTGGTTAAACCTGTCATTCAAGTCATTTTGGAGATTGCAATCTCGTATTTCCTCCTTTTTTATGTATCATAAATTTTTGAGTCTTACTTTTGATTTGCATGTGTAGTTTATTGGTACTGATGAGGCAACAACTTGTGTGGGCATTGTTATTTGGAACCCGAAAAATAAAATGTAAGAACAAATTCCCTCATGACAAGTGATCGAGAAATCTTATGATTGGCCCTCATATCATTATTTCTGACCTCTCTATCCGTGATTGCGCAGGACATCTGTTGCCCATATGGATTCTCCTAAAATTGTCGAAATTGGACTGACCCAGATGTTATCACGCGTTATCAATAATATTTCTGATGTTGACTTGGATGTATTCTTCTAAACTGTGTATTTACTATAAAATTCCATTGCTTTATTGGTTGCTCCATTTAATTCAATTAGCGTCTTACTGAATGGACTTAATTATGTATACTAACTTCTGATTGCAGATCCACTTGATTGGTGGCTTCCAAGATGCTTCACTTGAAGTCTGGTCCAAGAATCTCAAATTGTTTTTCATTTTCTAGAGTTGTGGTTAGATCATTGGAGGTGGGATAATTTAAGCAATTGTATTGTCCTTTTTTGCAGCACCCTAATGGCTCGACAAGATCTAATTCCCATGGAAAATCGGATGGTTATTCTTTAACTTTGTGTTCAAAAATAATTGAAACTTTGGAGAAGAGGCCAGAAAGGTTTCATATTCGAACTCTGTTTGTTTTGGAGGATAATACCATATGGGATTCTAAAAGAAATGCACGCCCGATTTTTCATGGGTTCAGGGTTAGATTCATCTTCAAATCTTTTTTTCTTCATTTCTTTTCATTTTTAATGATGTCTACTGCTCTAAATATTGGGAACAGATCACCTGTTCCCATTACTCTGTTCCTATCCTGTACCTTGTTCTATGAGCATTCATCTATTTAATAAATGAGACCCACAGAAATTGAATAGATGGATACTCATAGAACAGGATAGGCAAAGAGTAACGGAGTGAACCCCTAAATATTAGCATAGTATGTTTAAATTATGTAAACTGAACAGAAAAGCTGTGCTTTCACCTTGTTAGGTTGAAACATCCAACGGATCAGTCATTCCAGCCAGTTTTGATAGAAGTTCGAGAGGCCCAGATGAAATAGTCAGAAGAATTAGAGTTACAGCTTCCTGTGGTGACCCCTCTTGGAAGGGCAAGTTACTAGAGACATACGATACTCAGAAGGATAGATTTGTGATTGAACCATGCTCTTGGTATTGCGTGCTTCCTAGTCTTTGTTTAATGTGAAAATAGATTATTAGCATAATTGAGTTAGGAGCTTTTTATTGGGATAGATGATATCTAGTTTGACACGCCTGCGGGCCTTATACTAAAATTGCAGCTTATTTTGTCATGGTTAATTGTTTTGGATGTTCTTGGTGTCATGCATGTAGGACTGAATTTCTGTTGCATTTAGCTCGGACATTTCAATGTCTGTCCGATGCAGAGATCCTCCAGGATTGTTCTACCTCACCATCTGCAGAAGGTCCAGATTTTGTGGATAATTTAAGGAGGTAAACATTAAGAAAAAAGAGAAACATGAGAGGAAGTTGTGTGAATGTCTGTGCTTGGCTACGTGTATATTTAATGCAAAGTGTGGTGTTATATGGTTTGATAACTTTATGGGAATTTATAAATGAAAAAAGAACTGAACATATGTGTGTAATGTATTTTCAGGGGTTGGGACTATTTGATCGAAAATCCACAATGGGAGCATACCTTCCCTGGAAGGCAGCCCCGCATTTTTGAGAGGACAACGGATGGAGGTTGTTGGAACAAATGGAAGAGATGTTCACCACAGCAACAGGCATTAGTCCTTGACGCCAGAGCCCCGTACTCTTGATTAGAGAATTTATTGTTGTACGGGTACAACTATTATTATGGTTTGCTCCTAATTGACTACTATGGTTTGAACAGTGTTATTGATCGGTGTTATTTCTATGTTGTATATGTTGTGTATTAGATTTATCGGATTGTTAATTTGACATTGCTTTAAATTATTTGGGTACTAATTCACAAGCATCCACTATGTGCTTGGTAGCAGCTTGTACAGTATGGATTGATGTTTAGAGTAGGAGTAGCAATTAGAGCCGAGCCTCGAGTCCAAAAAAACACGTTCATAGTGCTTGATATCTGCATACTAACAAGGTGTAATAGATACTTTATCAATAAATAGAATAGACGAAGAACGTAGAATCAGGGCGGACCTAGTATAGAGCATGAGGTTACATATGCAACTCTACTCAAAAAAATGAAAAAAAAGAAGCAAAAATTTATATTTTAGCCCCAAGAATTGAACCCATAACCAGCTCTAAGTATATACTAGTATACTACCACTTCACTACAAAATTTATTATATTTTTTATTCTGTTGTTTTAATATTTCTATTTACCTTAAGCAATGGATGTAAAAAAAAATTGAGAACCCAAATTATCCAATTCCTTGCCCTGTTGCACTTTACTTATGGATGTAAATCTAGAACTTAGTTTAAGTATGCCTTGTGATATATTCTCAGTTAAACTGCGTAACCTCATCCTTCAAATTCTGGGTCCGCCCTTACGTAGAATATGTATTATTTAGTATAGTTTATTTTTAAGAATTTTTAATAATAACGTAATGTTAATATTTTAGAATGACAAAGAAATAACTAATAAAAAGATCAAAATATTCGTTATAGTCACAACTAATTATATTATTATTATTATTATTATTATTATTATTATTATTATTATAGTTATGTAATTATTTAGATTCTTACGGATATTTTTATCTAACATGTCCTTAGTTTTATTCTCAACTTGTGTATAATAAATAAAGATAAGGATTGATGGGTTTACTTATTTTGCAAACTTAAGGAATAAAGATTCCTCTTTAATTATATATTATGTATGTTTTCTTCATTTAAATAAAAGAATATCCTATTATTAAGAATATATCACTAATGGAATGATCATTCTAATCAACTAAACACCATGTCCGCGTTTATAATAAGAGTGTCAATGGGCTAGAGATGAACCTCTTAAGGCCTACACCCTCGACAAAAGTCGAATATTTTTTTGTTACCTCTGACACAAATTTGGAAATTTGAAAGAAAATTTTATGTTTTATTATCACATGAAATGTGTGAATTTTCTTATATATTGTTTTTAGTCATGGCCAAAATGATACATAATCAAACGGAATGATCTCATGTCTGTCATCATTTAGGATTGGACTAGTTCTGTAACTATCGCCTCAATTTCCACGTGTAGTTTAAAACCTAGTTCCAAGTTGGATCACGTTAGAGCTTAGAAGAAGCTCTAGTCTTGTTCCAACCAAACTAGATTGTTGTCTTAGTCCTGGTCGGAATTGAAAAGTACGCCTATAACAAAACAATGCAAATTACTGTAGGACGCTAACCACAGAACTAGAGCCACTGGTGATCATGCCAAGAAATATTCCCTAACCACCAATCCACACATTCATCAGAATCTTCTCTACGACTATAAGTAATTTCAAACCAAAATCAAGTCTTGACACAATGAAAAGAACACCCCGTGTCCCTAACCACAGTTCTATGGCTTTTTGACATGGTCAAAGATAGAGACAGCTTCAGGGTACACCAAAATGATAAAACATATATTATATTTCATCATCATCATGAGTATACAAATGGGTGATCAGGATATGGGATCTTTAGACTTTCCCACTAGAGAGATTAGGTTATCTTTTTCTGTCCTTTTCCTTTTCCTTTTCCTTTTGATGGTAATGGGACATAAATAGCTTACCTTAGCTTACCAACATAAATATTATATGGACATGGTGTTAACTTATAATATACAAAAGGTTGTGGTCTGGCTAAGATCCTAGGGGTTCCTCATTTGTTGTAGACTTGCATAATGGTCCACTTCCCAACTTTGTCTGGGTGCAACCCTTTCATGCACTGGTGCATACTCCTGCAACATTAGAATCCCAATATTAAAATGTTTCTAGAATTAGAATTATATTAGGTTAGTCTAGAATTGAGGTGTTCTATTATATCATATCGATATACTCGTATGATAGATGATGTGAAGCTAAGTAGAAGAGATTGTTGTTATTCTTTTCGATATGTTCTTCTTGTTCATCATCACCTCCATTCTTTTTATGAGCTCATCTGCTGTTTCTGCTATGATCACGATTTGCCTTTCTGTCTCCTTAATGAATCCTTCTTCAACTCCTTTATCGAACAGGGAAAGCAAGTTGTTGTAGTATCCGTCTACGTTAAGTAATCCCACCTGTTTATAGAGTAACACAGAAGAACAAGAGTATCCCCTTAGATTAATGTTCCAACGTTTGACAGATGAGTGCATATATAATCGATAAGGATTAGAGACACACTGGTTTTTCATAAATTCCAAGCTGAGACCAGGCAATCATCTCTAGCACCTCTTCCATAGTTCCATATCCACCTGAAAAGATCTCAACTTTTTATAACTAAAGAAATATAGATGTTGAATCAAGAACCGTTAATACTTGCCAGGAAGTGCAATGAAAGCATCTGCATGCCTTGCCATTTCTGCTTTTCTTTTATGCATGTCTTCAACAATTTTCACTTCTCCTATGGTTACTCCTGTTATCTGTCAAAGAGTAGAACATGAAGTTAAGCTTCTTGTTCATTTTTTTCTCAAAATAGATAGTAAAACATAAGGGATGAAATATTGTATACCTCATGAGGCATAAGAGCCTTAGGAATCACCCTATACAAACATAACAAGATCAGAAACTGAAGAAAATTTAAACCAGTGTGAGAAGATGACTGGTTCTTAATAAATAGTCTATAGTATATTATACCCAAGAACATGGCAACCTCCATTAGACACAGTTTGTGAGATCAAACCCATAA
>JANZXP010116347.1:0-17506 GCA_027576715.1 Erythroxylum flavicans
ATTCGGACTAAAAGAGCCTGCCAAAAAAAGTAACATAAAAGCATTATATTGAAATAATATCGAATAGTTTGCACATACCAAGTTCTTTTCTTAACACACAAAATCTATTTTCAAAGAGTGACTTAATGAAAATATCAGCTACTTGATGTTTAGTATTAACATGCAAAAGATTAATAATACCTTTTAAAATATGATATTTAAGAAAATGATGCTTTATTTCTATATGCTTAGTCCTAGAATGATGCACAGGATTTTTTGAAAGATTTATTGCACTAGTATTATCGCCAAATATAGGAATATGATTAAAGTTTAGGGAGAAATCCTAAAGTTGATGCTTCATCCATGAGATTTGAGTACAACAGCAAGCATTTGTTATATATTCCACTTCGGTTGTTGAAGACGTGTAATTTTGTTTCTTGCGAGACCAAGAAACTATACATCCTCCAAGAAATTGACAATGACCACTTGTACTTTTTCGATTGAATTTATCACCACGTAATCTACATCATAATAGCCAACTATGTTAAAAGAATCAGTTTTTGGATACCATAGTCCAAAGTTCATAGTTCTGTGAAGATATTGAAAGATCCTTTTGACTGCTTGAAGGTGACTTTCTTTTGGATTTGATTAAAAACGTGGCAAAGTAACACATTAAGCATAATATCTGGTCTTGAGCTTGTAAGATATAGTAGTGACCCCATCCTTCCTCTGTACTTTGTCTCATCTGTAGCCTTGCCTTTTTATCCTTATCAAGTTTAGTTATAGTGTAAATAAGAGTATCCATAGGTTTGGAATTTTCTAAGTGGTGATTATTGATGAGTTCCTTTGTGTATTTGTCTTCACTAATGAAGATCTCTTTTTTTGTTTTTCTTATTTGTAATTCCATAAAGAAAGATAATTCTCCCATCATGCTCATTTCAAACTCCCCCTACATTAATGTTGAGAATTCTTAACAAAAAGATTGATTAGTAGAACCAAATATTATGTCATCAATGTATATTTGCACTATGAGTAAATCATTCTTCTTTTTCTTAATAAGTAAGGTTTTATCTACCTTTTCTCTTTCGAAGTTATTTTCAAGAAGAAAATTACTTAACCTCTCATACCATGCTCGAGGGGTGCAAAAAATTACTTAACCTTTCATACTATGCTCAAGGGGCCTGTTTTAGACTATACAGGGCTTTAGTCAACTTCATCAGGTGATTAAGATGGTTTTCATCTTCAAAACATGGAGGTTGCTTAACAAACACTTCTTCATTAATATATCCATTTAAGATGGCACTTTTGACGTCTATTTGGAATAATTTAAAGTTTCTATAAAACTCAAAGACAAATAAAATTCTAATTGATTCCAATCTAACAATAGGTGCATAAGTTTCATCAAAATCATTACCTTCCTATTAATTATAACCTTGAGCTACAAGTCTAGCTTTGTTTTTTAACACCTTACCATTTTTGTCAAGTTTGTTTCGAAATACCTAATGAGTTCTAATGACTGACTTATTTTACAGACGAGGTACTAACTTCCAAACTTTGTTTTTGTCAAATTGGTTTAGTTTGTCTTTCATAGCTAAAACCTAATTTTCATAGCTGAGGACAACAAAGTTGTTGTCCTCGAAGGAAGATCTAGTTCTTAGATTTTCAGAAGGGTCTCCCAAAATGTATTGATGTGTGTCTTGACCTATCCATTCTCTTAGTGTTCTTTATTGTATAGGCTCCTGTTGAGAGGAAGAAGCCTGCTCCATCCTGGCTTAAAAAGGACCTTCTTGATCTTAAGATTCTGAAGATACTATAGGTGTAGTCGCTGTATTTTTAGCAACCAATGGATGCTTTTCATCATCTAAATCAATAGTTGTTGTCAAAGGTAGTGCTTTCTCAAACACTACGTGTATTGATTCTTTTATTTTCTTTGTTCTTTTGTTATAAACTTTGAATCCTTTACTTGCGGTACTATAACTGAAAGATAGTTTTATCATATTTCGCATTAAACTTTCCAAGGTTATCTTTCCCATTATTTAGAATGAAGAACTTGCAACAAAATGCTCCAAAGCAAGCGAGATTTGGTTTTCTTTCTTTTCACAGCTTATAGGGGGCCTTTTTCAGAATAGGTCTTATGAGGAACTTATTAAGTATGTAATAGGCAGTTGACATAACTTCTGCCCAGTAACCATGAGGTAGACAACTTTCGCATAACATTTTTCTGGCCATATCAATAAGATTTGTGTTCTTTTCTCAATAACTACATTATATTAAAGAGTACTTAGGCATGAAAAATTATGAGATATACAATTTTCATCACAGAACTCTTCAAACTTTCTGTTGTCAAATTCTCCTCTATGATCATTCTGAATTATAGTCATGCATTATCCTTTTTCAATCTAAATTTTTCTACAAAACTTTTCAAAGACTTCAAAAGTATCATCCTTATTTGATAGAAAATAAACCCATGTAAATCTAGAATAATCATTTAGTATAAGAAAGTCGTAATGTTTACCACCAAAACTTTGAGCCTTAGTGAGACCAAATAAATCCATATGCACAAGGTTAAGTGGTTGGTTAGTAGACATGCTTATAACTTGTTTTCCTTTTAAACAAACTTCATAAACCTGAGTATTCTCAAACTTTAGATCAGATAGTCCTTTTACTAGCTCATTTTTTGACAATTTTGATAAGATGCTCAAGCTAGCATGTCCAAATCTTTTATGCCAGATAAATGAATCCTTTTCTATAGAAATAAAACATTTGAAATTTGTGAAGACATGTTTTCCAATTGAGCACAGTACATGTTATGATTTCTAGGACTAACGAATACAATAATATCATTATAATTATCAACTATTTCATAATGAACTGTATAGAAAATGATTCTATAACCCTTATCACCTAACCGACTTACACTTAATAGGTTATGTTTGAAACCATCAACATAAAGAACATTATCAATAGAGGCAGAGTTAAAGTCACTAATTTTACCAATTTCAGTGACTTTTTTTCTTGTTTTTGTCAGAAAAGATAACATTACCTTCGTGTTTTCTTTCAATGTAGTTGAAATTTGATATTTCACTTGTCATGTGTCTCGAATAGCCGCTATCAGCTATCTATTAATTTTCTTTCTTCTCCATTTTGATGCATATCTGGAGAAAGTATTATATCATTTTAGGTACTCATATTTTTTGGGTCCTTTCAGGTTAGTATCTTAACTTTTTGATCTTCAAACATACATTTTAGATAATTTCTTCATTTTACGAAATTTACTAGAATGACTAATGTGACTATGTCTACCACAGTAGAAATATAAAAACAAATGAATTAGAATTGCTATAATTTCTACCATATATCAAGTTCTTGTTGTTTTTATTACAACTACTGATGGATTTAACAAAGAAATTCTTGTATGGCCTAATATTATTGTTTCATTGTAACCTATTCTAGCCTTATCAAAAATGAATTTGCCACTACCAAGTAATGCTTCTAGGTTACTTCTTCCATCAACAAAATTTGTAAAATCTTTTTCTAAAGACAAGATCTCCAGTATATCTCTTTTTCAAGTTCTACGGTAGCAACTTTTTCTTCTAACTGTCTCACTTTATTAGAATCATTCTTAAGCAAAGTATTTTCCATTAGCTACTCTTTCTTTCAAAGCTTCATTTTTAGAGACCATTTGCTTATAATCAACTTTAAGAGACATATTTTTGGTCGCCAAACTCTTATTCATAGATTTTAATGATTTAATCTTACTCTTCAGAGATGCATCATTGTTCTTGGACTTCTCAACTTCTTTAAAATATTTCACTGTCAACTTTTTTTACTAATCATATTCATCAACTTTAATATCAGAGTTAGAATAATATACCTCTCCATCTCCTGATTCAACCATGAAGCAAGCATTAATGACTTCTTTTAGTTCTTCTTCTTTAAAGTTTTAAGAATCCTTAAATGACCAGGCTACATTCATTGCTTGATTTTTGGGTTTTCTATTCTTTAACTTGTCCTTTTAAAAAAGAGGACATTTGGGCCTTATGTGTCTAGACTTTTTGTAGTGATAGCATATGATTTAAATGTTTTATGTATTGTTATTGTTATTGTTGCCTTTTGAAAGGAACCTGTTGTTCCCAACTTTCTTGTTTCCTTGTCTTTTCTTCATCAACTTCATTTTATAGAAGCGGACATATTTTATGACCATAAAGTTGAACTCGTCATCTCCTTCTATTTGCAACTCAGTTTCACTTTCATCATCGTTTATTTCATCCGTTGCTTTTAGTGCCATTCCTTTTCTGTGAGAGGATATTTCATCTCACCTAAGCTCAGTTTCATGGTTCATCATATTTCCTCAGCCAGTCGAATGAAATAATGTTTATATTCTTTGTAGTTTCTAGAGCTATCACTTTAGGTCTCCATTCCTTTAGTAGTGACATTAGAATCTTCGTTATAAGCTCATCATTGGGATATATCTTTCCCAAGTTCTTTAAGGCTGTGATGATGTTGTTGAGTCGTCCAAAGAATTCATCTATGGTTTCTCCCTGTTTCATGCCAATACTTTCATATTAATGCACTAAAAGGCTTATTCTATATTTTTTTACCTCATTCGTTCCTTCAAAGGTGACTTGTAGTTTATCCCACATTTTCTTTGCTATAGAGCAATAGGATATTTTCTCATATTCTTCTGGAGATAATGCACAGATCAAATGATATTTTACTTTAGTGTTTAGCTGTGCATTTCTTCTGTCAGCATCAGACTATACTTCTATGTTTTTGTAGCAGAAAGTGTAGCTCTAACTCTGATGGCTTGCTAGACTTTAATATGATGGTCATTCTCTCTTTCCAATATGAGCAGTTGTTTCCATTAAAATAAGGAGGCTTTAAGTTGGATTGTCCTTCAAGGCTTCTTAAATTGTTTGCCATGATCTATCACGTGTTGTAAAACACAATAAATGTGAAACATCACTCTGATACCAAATGATAAAGCAAATACACGCAAGAGGGGGTGGATTATGTGTAATAAAAAATTTAAGATACTTTCAAATCAATAAGATCCTGCTTAAACAAAATAAATTTATAAATAGAAAGCTCTTATAAAATTTTGAAAGGATCCTATTAACGTTGAAAAAGAAAGGAGACTGTTAATATAAAAGGAGCCTGTTAATGCTCAAAACAATAGGAGCCTGTTTAATCGATAGGAGCCTGTTAGCGCTCAAAAAGAAAGGAGCCTGCAAACTTTTGAAAGAAACCTCTTACGGTAAAAACAGAAGGAGCTTATTGTAAAACTGAAGGAGTCCCTTGAAAATACAAACTTATAATGTGAAAATTTAAAAGTAAGAGAGAGAAAATGACACAGTAGATTTATACTAGTTTAGTTTATAACGAACCTTACTTCTAGTCCCCAAGTATCCAACTTTAGTATTTCACTATAAAAACCAAGTAGTAATTTAACTAGCCTCTTCAAGCTCACAAGTGTATATATTTTAAAGTTCTTAAACCTTCCACAATAGTAGTATTTTGCTAGCCTTTACAAGCTCTAAACAAATTGTATGAAAGATTTTACAGTATCTCTTAATAGAGTGATTCACTTTCTAAAACACAAAGAGTTTGATATGACTTTCAAGAATATTGATGCTCTAATATATTTCACAAGTCTCATGTCTGTGTGTCTCGCAAATGTAGTGACTCTTCCTTAAGTAGACATTTTCTTCAACTAGCCGTTACTTAATCTTCAATATTTAGATGTTAAGAAGAATGTTCTGTCAAAGCTTCTGGATTTGATTATTCAAATTAGTAAGATCGTTTCGGATATCATGGAACCATTTCAAAAAAGGTAAGTTTATAAAGAAGGTTCCTGTAAGAAATAAAGTAATTATTCCATAATTTTATTTCCTTTTGAGAAATATATCGATACCTATATAGGGAAATAAATCCAATTTGGATTTTGAAATATTATATAGTTATTTTCAAAATTGTTAATCGTAAACTTTGAGCTAGCTAGCAGTTATCAATGATAATAGTGTCTTTTATTAAATATTTGATGCAATATATGTTTAATTGAGAATTAAACAACATTTTACAGAATGAATTTTAAATAAAAATTTAGTTATAGAAATATAAAAATTCTCGATTTCGAATGAAGCTTTCTATTTTAAAATGTTTAAATGAGTGTTGGATTTGCAGTTATAGGTATAAGTATGTCAGACAGATATGAGATACCTTCCTACATGGGTGATCGCCATTATTTTGTAAGATTGGAGATGAGACAAGTTTTAAGCAATTTATCTAGGTTATAAATGAGAGTTTAAGGCTTAAAACACTAGTATTGTTGTGAAGTACATTGAATGGTGTAAGAGGTTATTAGTAATGACATAACCTAAAGACTTGATTTGTTCGCCCAATCTATATTAGTATGCTAGATGTGAGTTCTGAAGGGTGGATTAAATAAATAAACAAGTGAACTCAAGTTCGACATTAGGTATGCTTGAATGATCTTATTTACAGTATTGGAAGAAAGACATAAACTCTAATACAAAGAGTCAATACTGTAATACATGAATCATACAATATGCGCAT
Organism: Erythroxylum flavicans; assembly: GCA_027576715.1. Lineage (NCBI taxonomy): Eukaryota > Viridiplantae > Streptophyta > Magnoliopsida > Malpighiales > Erythroxylaceae > Erythroxylum > Erythroxylum flavicans. The sequence goes on from JANZXP010116347.1 coordinate 6,556, forward strand.
TTCTTTTACCAATAAGGATAATATAAGTCATATTCTCAACTTATATTGTGCGGGGATCTTTTAAAGCTATGTGAACCCCAAATTTAAAGAATCATTTTACCCAGGTTCTAATTCTAAAGAATTAAAGTAATGTTTGCTATTTTAGAATGTTACTAGAAAATTGTGAATGATTTTATATAATATGACATTCTAGAAAAATAAGTTAATTTGATTAAAAGGATTGAGAAATGAAGAAGATCATTCCAACGCTAAGTTTGCTTTAAGATGTATTCAAAATGGCCCATCTTCTACATAGAAGACAATATAAATACAAAATATTTATATAATGAGAATGAGATGATAATTGATTCAATAAATAATCTAAGGCATAGTATATTAAATCCACTTATGGATCGATTTCATTAGTCGAAAAGTCATATATTCTTAACAGATGTATGACAATATACGCTCGTAATATGTTGGTCACACGGGATATTAGAAAAGTATGAGTAATGCAAAATCATTTTGTTCTGATTAATTATCTGTATTATGTATGAGTGAAAGATAATGGATAAGTATAGATAACAAGTTAATAAAATGAAACAAAAATGTGTAGTTCTACAAGTCTTTGATTTTGTATGTCATAGCAAAGATTCGTAAGTGATATTATTTGCAAAATGAAATTTTCTTATATTTTATGTAAAATATAATTTGATATTAATATTTTTAGTATTCGCGGTTAATTAAGTTAATGTAGTTAGCAAATAAAGTATTTATGTAATTTGTGGAACCTGTAAATTTAATAGAAAAAAGGAACATAATAAAAATAATTTTGGTAACTAAAAATAATTTTGGTATCCCTTCTCTCCATTATATTTGACAGCTTCATATCCTGTTGAGAAAGGTGAACACGTCATCTGGACATCGAAGTGTCGAATGTCTTGACGCTGCCACTTATTAAAAAGATGGTGGAACAACGGAAATGGCCAAGCTACTCTCTGGCCACCATGCTCGGCTAAAACTCGGTAACAGAGTTCACAGGAAGTTAGGCCTCTGTCTACTTAACGGATTTTGTTAGTTCCTCGTTGTCACTTGACAGTATAGGAGAAAGATTCACAGGAAAAAATTATACCTAGCAATATTAGGAAGTTAGGCCTCTGTATTATGTAATTAAGTGGGCTTGTTTATATTTTATACCCTCGTTGTATGTACATATATATATACATGTAACAACAAACAAGCAACACAAGTCATTATTTTTCTCTCCAAATCACAAACTTGATATGGTATCAGAGCCTAACCCTAATATCTAAGCATCGCATGTCTCTTTAAGCATCGGCGTTGCCTTCTTTGAGCTGTTGTGTTGTCATAAGTTGTTTCATCATGTCTGATGTTTCAAAGGACAGTATGCCCAAGTCTATTTTCCTTGTTTCTGATCCATCTTCGCCTTATTGTTTGCATCCCTCTGATGCTACCAATCTGCTACTCAGAAAAGTGGTATTAAATGGAGAAAATTATGATTCTTGGGAGGCTGGATATACAGCTGGTCTCAGGGAGAAAAATAAAATAGGCTTTGTCGATGGATCAATTATGAAACCGAATAAGGATAGTCCTGACTTGTTAGCCTGGGATGTTGTTACATGGATTAAAAATAAACTAGATTCTTAGTCTATGCTCGTGTAAAACATATTAATGATGCTGCAGTCTTGTGCATAATCTAAAATTATGTTTTTCTGTCAAGAATGGTTCCAAACTGCATCAATATATTTGGTTTGAACTTGCAAGCACTAAGAAGCAAGGTTTAACTATCATGTCATACTACACTTAATTGCTGGCTATGTGGACGAAATTGCAATTCACGCACCCTCACATATTCCTGAGTTTGTAGCCGGGTTCCAGAAAGAGTTAAAATTATACCACTTTTTGATGGGTCTAGATGCACCAACGTTTGGTACTATCAGATCACAGATTTTGAACACATACCCGCTGCCCCCTTTGTCTCGAGTATATTCTATGACTATGCAAGAAGAGAAACATCATTCCATAGCCTCCTGCATTGATGCTCCAACCGTCAGTTTCGTGGTTCAAGCAGGGTCTTCGGCCAAGGGAAGCTTGACAAATTCTTATCAACAACATGGTGATCTGCCTCGTCCTTATTACTCTTATCGTGATAGTGTTGGTCATTTTTACGAGCGGTGTTATGATCGTATTGGAACTTATCCACTTGGGTGGATCCTGAGAGGTCCTGGAAGTCGAGAATGAGGACGAAGACGAGGAGGGTATCAAAACTAAACACATAGAAGTTGATTGTCATTATATTTGTGAGAAGCTCATGGAAGGGAAAATTAGTCTCGCTTATGTTCGGTCTCAAGCTCAACTAGCTGATTTATTTACTAAAGCCCTTGGTTGTCACTAGTTTGTGTTGTTACTTTTCAAATTGGGCATTTGAAATCTTCATGCTCCAACTTGAGAGAGAATATTAGGAAGTTGGGCTGTGTATTATGTAATTAAGTCGGCTTGTTTATATTTTATACCTTAGTTATATATGTAACAATATACAAGCAATACAAGTCATTATTTTTCTCCCCATTTCACAAACTTGATAAGCAAAGAAAGATATAGCAGCCTTTTTAGGAGAGATAAGAAACTGATTAATAGATTATTTGAAAAGGGGCTTCTAATTTATAAATTCTTCTACGTAAAAGTACGTGATTAGTAATACATTCGTTTAATATTATTTATTCATGTACTTTATTTTATATTATTATTTCTAATGTTGATATTTTTTTAAAATATAAGTATTTATTATTTCGATATACTATCTCGGATAAGTATTTACTATTTAGAGGCGGACAATATATATTTTAATTTTGTATATGGTTATTTAGAGATTTTTCTTCCTCACGAAGCTACTTGTAAAATATTATTAAAATCGTTTGTACAAAATTTTATCTTGCAAAATATTTGTTAAAATTTTTAAAAGAATTTTAGAGTCAAGAATGTCAATCATGAATATCCAAAAGCGTGTCTAAAAGTTTTCAAATGTTAATGAAACTTTTATAAATAAATGTATCTTATAAACTTTTATGATAACTTTGTGCATTTTATTAATTAGTATTTACCATTAATTTCGTTACCCTACTATTTTTTATAGCAAACATATTTTGAAAGAGAGTTATGTACAATTATATGAAGCAATCTCTTTGTCAGTTAAGGATACTATAGTTGCATACTTTTGAATCCTTTTACACTTTACTGATATATAATTGTTACCGTGTGGAATCGCTATACAATAGATGGCCACCAAATAAGTCGATCCTATGGATGAATGATACTCTTCTTGGTGCCAAGCTAAATGCTCGCAGCGAATGCTAAGATAGTTTAGTCCTATAGGACCGGACACTGGATAATGAGTAAAATCATAAAGAATGTACTAAATTATTAAGTAGGCACTGCCCAACTCATGGGCATACCATGAAGTAATGTTTTGATTGAGTTTGGCATGCTAGTTTATTAGATTAATTTTTTTGGGCTTAAACCTGCATCGTGAACTTGGTTAATGTGAATTAGTAAAGAGTCAATATGGGCCACTATCAATGATCTCACGTTAACAGGTGAAAGATGTGCTCGGGGGACAATATCTTGTACAAATTTTACATAAACTTACTGATAAACTATTTTAAATCAAATTCATCTTAATTTTTAAATAACTAATTTATTATTATTCACTTCTTCTTATTGTCATCATTCCCTAATTAAATACATAATCTATTTATCAAATAATTGGTTGCTTTTAGTGCATTATGCATCAAATAATTTATTTATTTTATACCCCTCTTATCAGCAATGCGTTTATTAGATTAATCCTTAATATCAAACAATTAATATTTTGATAATCGCCCAATCAAGTAATGTACTTTTGATGATTGTCATGTTTAATAATGTATTCATCTGAATATTTTAGATGTTTATTTATTTCTTTGACAGTTTTCAGGGAAGAGTCCTCAAGAATGACAATGTCAAGAGTAACACAAGGGTGTAAATAGAATCAGAGCATCGTTAACCAAGTGAAGTAATTATGCGAGTATAATATGCCACTTGACAAGACCTAGGGACTCGTGTTGACTGTTTGTAATATGATTCATGAGCTTATATATTTCCATTATGGGGGCTTCACTCATTTAAAATTTATCATGGCACTTCAGATTACCCTATTACATCCAATTGGGGGAATTATTGACGATGCTATACAATGAGTTGTTTTCAACATAACTATTAGTTGTTTAATACAACTGTTGATTTATGGATAATATTTGTTTAATTAAATGCAGTTAAAATTCTTCATTATTTTATATACGTATTACATATTGTGCATGTAATATTTATTAACAAATATGATTTAATAGAACAATAGATTGTTTATGTGGGTCATTCAAAAATCGTCTATCTATTAATCAGGGGTAAGACTACATACTATAAGACCTCTTCAGACCGTATATTTCAGCGAAATTTTTATTAAATTGTTATTATTGTTATTGTTATTGTTGTTGTTTTTTTAATTGATTGTTGACCAATTATTATGTGAATGACATTTAAAAATCTAGTGATTTTTGTAACTTCATAGATAACTGAGAAAATAATAATAATTTTTATTTAAAAAGTTATATCAAATTAATTATTAATCTAATCGGAGGAAATATTGATGATTATATAAAATACTTATTCTCAAAAAACATATTTCTTGATAACTCAATTATTCTTAATGGAGTCTAGAAAAAGGACAATATTTAGGAACATATTTCATAATAGTTTACCATTGGATGTAGTTAGGATGATAGTATAGCATATAATAATTACGCTGAATACTTTTGATGTTTGCTGCATTTCTTTTAATGGCAATTAATAAGCATTACTTAGTTATTTTCAACATTCAATGCAAGTAAAAATATTTATTATTTCATATATGTGTCACATATTATGCTTGTAATATTTATAAATATATACAACTTAATGGAAAAGTTCGTTGTTAATCAATTATTATATGAATGATGATTGAAAATTTATTGATTGTTTGTGACATGATTCATGAGCTTATATGTTCCTATTATAGAGGCTCCACTCATTCAGAACAGTTTATTTAATCACTTTATAAAACACTAGTTCCTCCAATTGGGGAAATTATTTATGAAGATATAAAATTAGTTATTTTTAAAATAATTATTAGTTGTTTAGTAGATCAATCGATTTATGGATAATATTTGTTCATTTCAATGCAGACAAAATTCTTTATTATTTTACATATATGTTATATATTATGCTCGTAATATTTATGAACAAACATGACTTAATAGAATGGTTAATTACTGATTAATTATTATGTGAATAATGATTGAAAATATAGTGTCTTTTTTATTTTATAGGTAATTAAGAAATAATTAAAGTTTTTATTTAAAAAGTTATATCACATTAATTAAATCTGACAAAATTTTCATAATAAACATTTCACTATAAAAATAATAATTTTTTAGCAAAATGGCTATTGCTTTCAAGAATATTGACTTAGAACTCAATAGAGGTGAAAAATTGAATAGCAATAATTATGAGATTTGAAGTAGGAAAATCTAACATGTATTAAAAGAGCAAGAGACTGGTGAACCACTAAAGGACATAATAGAAGTTCTTAAGGAGAGCAGTATGACCGAACATAAGAAAAAGTGTGAGTCATATGACTTGCTGAAAAAGAACTCCTTAGTTCATATTGCATGCTAAGTAATATGGATGATGATTAAGAATTCAAAAGGTATGAAAATGTTAAGCACTCATAATCTGCACTAGTAACACGCTTTGTTAACACTTTAACGAGCAGGTTAGGTCACTTGTTAAGTTTGACCTTTGCAAAAAAAGGTCAAATCATGCAATGTAGAGACATTTGAACCTAATGTTAAATGTGGTTAAGTTGAGCGATCCCAATCATAACTTGTTACATGAGAAACAAGTGAAAGCGTTTATTATTATTATTATTTTGTTTAGAGTTTGTGAGCATATGAAATTGTATCTTACCTATATGAAAAGATGATGAAGGATGCTATGAGGCACCTGTTACAAACAAAGGAATGTCTTAAGGCCTATAAGCCACATATTGAGTTGTTTATGGTAAGCCAAGCTCGCAAAAAACTGAAAGCAAGAAAAGAAAGCATTATGATGGGCCAAGTGGAAAAAAGGTTATAAGGCTTCCTCAACCCTTAGAATTTCAAGAAGGTTAAAGATAATTAAGATATGAAAGAAAATTGTTCTCCCAAGAAAAAAATAAAGAGAGTGAAATATTATAATTATGATGTCAAAGGTCACTTCGCTCATAATTATTATGAGCATAAGAAGGTACAACTATATAATACAGATGAGTAAATTATATTTGTCTCTAATTTTGTTTTCTAACTTAATTACATTCTTTGTGGATTGTAGAATTGGGAGCTATAAATTATTAGTAAATGAAAGATATTCTTTTATAGGATTTTGACGAGTTCTACATTGGATTAGGTAGATATATGCATGAGATAATTTTAGAGTCAAGATTCAAGGGATACGCACCTATAAGTTAGTCATACATGTTGGTCAAACCCTTATCTTATGATTGCTCCCAAAAATCAATGAAATCTTGTTTCAGTTATGATTTAAGGTAGCCTTGAATTCATTGATAATTTTTATAGTGATGGACTAGATATTTTCTTATAACCAATTACTAAGATCATGGTTTTATGTTGGATGTTGTTTATCTTAAAAGTAAATTCAGTTTTCTTTGTTTATATTAGCTAATACTTGTGATATTGATACTAATATATGAAATACTAGACTTGGTCATATTGAAAATGATCGAATAAATTAGTTAATCAAATAAGACATTTTGGAAAACCTAAATAAAGTAGAAATGTCTAGCTGGCAAAATGGTACGAAGTCCATTCAGTAAGGAACAAAGATCTATTGAGCCATTGCAATTAATTCATTAAGATATTTGTAAACCAATGAATGTAAGGGCAAGGTGTGTAGGTACTTATTTCATCACCTTTCATCAATCATTTGTACTCGATAATTTAATGTTTATTCCTTTTAGCATAAATTTGATGACACATGTAAACTACCCTATCACCCATTGGGATGATGCATTACCGGTAGCCACATATGTACTTAACTGAGTTCTTACTATGTTAGTTATAAAATTATCATATGAGTTATGGAAATATAAGAGACTTGATTTATTAAATGTGAAACCTTGGTTATGTGCTACCTACATTCATGATCCCTGTCTCTTGTATGGAAAATTAGTTCCTAAAGGGAAGAAAATTTTTGTAAGATATTTGTAGTGCTCAAAATGGTATGTGTTTATAAATGAACAAGGTAAAGAAAGAGTGATTGAATTTTAGTTATAGGATGTCAAATTCCTAGAGAACTTTCCAAAGAAAATAGGTATAAGACTATTCTTATCTCTAGTTAAGATATTGGATCATGCAAATGGTTAGAACAAATAGCGACTGAAATATATATTGCATCGGAGAAATCAATGTATTTGGTGTCGATTATGGTGAATAGTCGCAAATGGTTAGAACAAATAGCCACTGAAATATATATTGCGTTGGGGAAATCCATGTTCTTGACGTCAATTATGGTAAACCGTCGCAAACGATTGGAACAAATAGCAACTGAAATATATATTGCATCACGAATAATTGCATTTTTGAGACAATTAGCATAATCGTCGCACAAGGATCGTACAAACATAATATTGAGTGACGATAAATGTAAACCATCGCAGAATATGTACTTTGTGCAATGATTTATTTAGTTCGTCGCCAATATTTTTTGTCGAGTTTCTAAAGCATCACAGATGGTGCCACATATGGCGACAATCGTTTAGATTTGTCGCAATTGTGCTAGCATTTTGCAACGATTATGAATGTCGTCACAAAAAATGTGTGTTAAATAATTTCCGTAAATTTTTAGGAGAATTTTGATGAATATTTATATGTGATAATATTGTTAAAATTAAGAATATTTGGAAGATAGTTTGTTAATGCTAAGTGTACTTAATAATCGTAGTTAAGGTTAATTATAATTGAAATATTCATAATCCTAGTTAAGATATCTTTAGTTTTCAAGTTGTTTTCAATGTTTAAAACATATTGTTGAAAAATACATGATAGGTTATTTAAAATACAAAATGTAAATATATTTTGGACATTAAAATAATTGTTAACCAAAAATTTTAAATTTAATAGGATAAAAATATGATAAATTTAAGTAAACAACTATTCTTAATCATTAATATTTAGTAACAGTAAAATAATTATTAATAAAAATTTTGGAAATGGTATTAATATAATATAATGATATATGGTAAGTAATACAAGATTTTAATTAGAAGTTTAACAATTCTTACAAACATAAAACAACAACAATAAAAACAACTATAGTACACAGCTTTACCCCTAACTAGTATAGAGAGGTTGTTTTAAAAAATCTTACAGACAAAACAATAAATAAAGTTTCAAGTTGATTATATGGATAAAGAGTTGAAATAATTATTTTTTTAGATTCCAAGTGACATGGGAGTCAGTAAAAGTAAATGAGTTTCCTATGTTTGGATTCCCAAGAAGGGTCCTTGCACGTTAGAAGTCACCAATTGGAATAGTGAAAGATCTTCCTTCACATGTAGGGTTTTTGACACCCTCTTCTAACAGCTTCTTCGTTATAGTTAAACTTCTAGAGGATATAGTGAATGAGTCCCTAGATTTAGTATAGAAGACAAGTTGATTAGATGAACTGCCAGTATGAAGCGTTTCACCTAAAACACAATCAGTATAGAACTTAGATTGTCAGTTTAGTGAAACCGTTTAACAAACCCAAATTGGAACACATGCATACCTAATTGACCAGACATAGTCATTGGAATCGACGAATTTTCCAAAACAATCAATTTCCTTTATCCTTTATGGACCATTGTGACATCTCACATGCCTCTATTTCCATCTATGTTTATATATATAATAGGTTCATAATAGGGAAATGAGATCTAGTTAATAAGGAAAGTGAGGTAGTTCAAATGATACTAAAAACATTGAAGAAGAAAATCAACCATGGAAGGCAAACGATTATTAGTGTATGAAAAGGGATTTGTTCTACATTGATTTTTTCTTCAGTAGGGACAATTACCTCGTTGACATTCCTCGATGAATTATGTTAAGAGTTATATTCTGCAAAAGTGAATTTACAATAAAACTCATTCTGTTCAATGAAATTTTTGGTGATAAGTGAAAGTACTATAGTTTAGTACTTATACATCTTCAATATGCCTAATGAGATGAAAGTTACCCTTAGTAAAATAAAAGTAATCCATTTACCCTTTATATCATATCTAAATTCTAGAATTTAAAGTAGATTACAAATGACCATGTTCTTGATGTAAAGAAATATAGTATTATGCATATAGCGTTATATTACTATTATTACAAAAAGAGTTAAATACTCTTTCAGACCTTCCATCAAATAGTTAGCAGGCTTTCCTAAAAGAAGTAATGAAGGTCGTTAAAAAAAGTTAACCCATATACAACCACAAAGGAAGAAAATAAATCATCTCTATACACAAATACAAACACAAACACAACCCATAAACCATATACAGAAGAAAGAACTCACAATAAATACTTAAACTTATAAATAAAACAGAGCACAAGAAGGAGGGTTTGAAAATAGAAAAGAAGAACAATGCCAACACAGTTAAGGATACTTCTTCGACAGTGATGACCAGAACATACGAGATGAGCACAAGAGAGAGGAGAATGGTTATCAGACCGTGAATGTAGGGGAATGTTGGCGGCTATCACGAAAATAAAGATAGGTTCATTTTCGTGTTAATAACCTGAGACAAAATGACGTCATTTCTTGTTAAGGTAAACAATGTCATTTTTTATTTTTTCTGAAGAAAGTCAATTTGGAATAAATTCATTATGTTCAATTAAATTCTTAATGATAAGTGAAAGTATTATAGTTTAGTATTTATACATCTTCAATCTGTCACAATGAAGCATAGTAGTGGCAATTTATGTAGACAATCAAAACCACATCACAACAAACAAAGGGACAAAGAAAAACAGAAAAGCACATCACAACAACCTAGAGAATGAAAGGAGAATAAACAACTGACAATACATAAGGTGGATGACTTATTTGGATGGATGGACAATCGAAGACAACCACAATAAAAGACGAAGATTTACCGTGTGCAAGGCTTCTTAAGCAATTGCCAAAATCAGAGGGAGAATGGATGAAAATGATGATTAGTCGAAGATGAAGATGGCTTCAATTTCGTGCTAATAACCTAGTAGGGAACAACGTCGTCGTTTATTGTACAATAAAACGACAGTGTTTGTTGTACAAAAAATGACATCATTTGTTGGATGGTGAATGAGAGGAATGCTGATGACTAACACGAAAACAACATTATTCATAGTTAACGTAAATGACGTCTTTTTTTATAAAGTTGAAAGAAATATACACTACAAGAAAATCACATAATAGTGTCGGAATATTATCGACGGAATGATTTTCGTTACTACTTACCAACGGAAGGTAAAAATTTTGTCAAAAAATATGGTGATTTAGCGACAGAAAATACATCCGTCGGTAATACTGTAGGGAAAACTTTCACGCATAATCTCTGACGGCATATAGCGACGCCAAAACTCACGGCATCAGGAAAAAATGCGGGAACCGTTCTCGTAATTTAATTGCTACGCCGCTTTACCGACGGTTAACTTACCGTCAGAACAAAGCTATCATTTACCGACGGAAACTTGTTCTGTCTCAATATCTACTAGCTTATTTACCGAAGGAATGCTCCTTTCGTCAGTAAATTGTTAACAAACATCGTCGTTTTGATGAAGACGGACGATAAGCGTTAATCACCGACGGAATGTGTTCT
>JANZXP010116372.1:0-17502 GCA_027576715.1 Erythroxylum flavicans
ACTAAAGCGTTGTAAAACTAATATTTGTTTGAGGATGAATGAAATATATGTATGTTCTGCTCATGATTATGACCACTATTAAGTTTTCACGTTGCATATGTTGATCAAATGAGTTTGAGACTTTGAGAAGCAGTTGGTGTTTGTGTTTGTGTATTATGTCCTTGGATTTGAATGAATGAGGGTGGTTGAAAAGATTTATATTTGCATTAAGTAAGGTAGATTGCAAGAAGAAAACATAGACTCAAGGAATCGTCTGTGATGACGTCATACACAGACGCAAAGGAAAAACACAGACGAAAGATATATTGTCTGTGATGACGTCACACACAGATGCAAATGAAAGACAGACGATAAAAGTCAAAGATAGACGATAGAACACAGACGATAGGTAGTCAACGCAGATGAAGAAAGTCAACTACAGACGATAGAACACAGACGATAGGTGGCCAACACAGACAAAGAAAGTTAAAGACAGACGAAAGGAAACACAGACCATAGGCAAACCCAGACCATAAGCCAAACACAGATCATAAGCAAACTCAGACGATAGACAAACCAAACACAGATGATATGAAGAAGAAATTAAGCCAGTGTGATTGAACAGTTACTTGGTTGGAATTAATCATAGAATTCACAAATTAATGGCTTTTCAACAAGAAGTGCTTATTAAAGATCAAAAAGCAGTTAATGACTTAGGGTATAAGTAAAAGTCATGGGACAAGATGTTAAGAAGAGATCAAGATGAAGTTCCAATTCGAGGAATGTCCTGGTGAGGGCACTCTACCCTTATGGGATGCACTTTCAGATGTCACTTAGGACGTCAGTCACGTGTCTCGCAAAGGCGGAGGCCTAACAATTTACCCCTGATATCTCTATCGGTATAGCGATGGTGGATGGTGTAGGGCTAGTGGATGGTGTACTAGGGCTGCTGGATAGTATAACAACAGGTACAAATGGTGATGTCTCATCTGGATGTGCAATACCATCTGTAGAATGTGATGCTTCACCTGGAAATGCACTAGCTTCTCCAAATCGTTGTAACCTGAACCTTGGTTGCATCATATCCTGTTTTCTCTTTGGTGACATATTTTTAACATGAAATTCACATTTTATTGAATTTTCCAGCAATAAAACAATATAAGTTCAATATATAACAATATATTGTTGATGCAGTAATATATTTATTCATATAATATTCTATTACAAAAACAAATTAATCGCTATCAGCATTTAACTATAAATCAAAATCATCATCATCATATTTTTCCGAAGAATTAGATTCAAACTCAGGCCCCTCTTTAGATCTTTCGCCCTCCTCATCCTCTCCAGATGGAATGTCAACATATTCATTGCTTGGATTGTTCAAAGGTTCATTCTTGGCATATGTTACATATGCATTTATTTCATAAAATCTTCCTGAAATGCTTCATTTTCAATTCTCTTATTTTCTTCTTTTCAATGTAATTCAAAAACACCTCTAGGTTTTACTTTGTATATGACTAACTAATCTGATTTATCTTATCATAAGCTGAGAAAAGTGACATAATACACCTGGATTGCTTGCATTACCAACACGAAAAGGTTCAAATTGTCTTAATCTTCTTCACTGATTGATTTCAACTAGATTGTATCGATTGTGCACTTTTGTTCCAATATTAGGACTTGGATAATACCATTCACACTTAAATATCACACTCTGTTTTATTAGCAATACAGGTTACTCAATTTTAAGTATCTCAATAATTTTACCACAGTAATCCATCAATTCTCCCTATATGCAAACCCTACTACTTATTATTTCCATTCTATGATTATGGTATTCTGTATGAAATTTGTATCCATTAACAAAATATATCGGATACAATTTAACAGTTCGCAAGGGTCCTTTCGCAAGATCACATATGAACTTGTTACCTATTGGATTTTCTGAGGCCTACATAAAAAAAATATCATATTAAATAGTATAATGTCATCTAATCACTTTGATATGGTAATTCAACCATTTCAATTATTATAAGTGAAACTTACACATTTCTCGAACTGTGGAGGAAAGTGTCTTTCAACTTCTTTATTGATACCATCCTATGTTGTTTCAGGCATTAGCTCGTGTAACCATTGTTCTTATAATCTAAAAGCATTATTATGTATTGTAGTTATGAACAACACTAACTTCGAAAACTTAAATAATCTATTTCAAAATCAACTTAAACTTACTCCACGAAAGGTTGAACCTTTTGACAATTCAATAAAATGTAACAAAGGGTAACTTTTGTTTCTTCTATTGTTAACATTGTTCTTATTGAACGTCTATATGTTCGTCCTGGATATGTGAAAATGGATAAGTTACCCTTAACATCACTCGTTTCTCCCCTATCATTATTACGAGGAACTTTTCTTTCTCTTGTGTGCACATGTGACTCAAAATAATATGAACAAAATTTACTTGCTTCCTCCACTAAGTAAGCATTACATATCGGACCTTTAACTCTAGCCTTGTTTTTGACATTTTTCTTCAAGTGATGCAAATACCTACATTACAAATAGGGTTGCTACAATTCTGTGATTAAAATATGCTATAACTTTTATTTAAATATTAACTATAATTACCTCTTAAACAAATACATCCATCGATATTAAACTAGACCAGCAAGTTTAGCCTCGTGTGCTAAATGTATGGGTAGATGCTCCACATAGTTAAAGAAGTTTGGAGTGAAAATCCCTTCCAATTTGCATAAGATAACTAGAATTTTCCTTTCTAGTTTTTCCATTTAAGTCAAGTTCTTTTAGATGATGTTAAGCTTTTAAAAAACAAACTTAATTCTGTTATAGCTTCCCAAACCTTATTCGGTAGTAACTCCCGAAATGCAATTGAAATTAGCCTTTGCATAAACACATTACAATTATGATTTTTCATCCCAAATAATTTGTACTTTCTTATGTCCACACACCTTGCCAAGTTCGAAACATAACTATCGGGAAAGTTTAGACTTTTCAATCATTCACACAAAATTTTCTTTTGTTTTTTATCCAAAGTGTAACATGATTTTGGATATTTAACAGTGAGAATATATTTATCTAACTCCTTCCTTCTAATTTTTTTTAAATCAGCTCGTGATTTTGCATTGTCCTTTTTCCTCCCGTCAATGTTCATTATGGTATTGAACAAATTTTTAAATATATATTTTTCGATATACATCACATTTAGATTATGACATATCAAATTAGTTTCCAATATGGCAAATCCCAAACGATGTTGCGTTTTCTATAACAAAGTTTTTACTAATGCTTGTATTAACTTCATCAGCTTCAAGTTCTATAACTTTTAGAAACCCTAATTCATCAATCTCTTACAATATCTCTTCACCAGCTTTGTGAAGGGGAGGTGTATGTACCATCCTATTTTTAATGAAAATTTGTTATTGCATCTAAATGGATGATCTGGAGGAAGAAATTTCCTGTGGTTATCAAACCAAGATGTTTTGGCCCCGTTTGGAAGATAAAAAGCATCAGAATCATTGCCACAATAAAACAAGCCAATTTCCTTGCCATGCTCCATCCAAATAACATAGCATATGCTGAGAAATCACTAATAGTCCATATTAAAGCTGCTCTCAATATAAAAGTTTGTTTAAGTGACACATCATATGTCTCCACACCATATTCTCAAAGATGATGCAATTCAGATACCAATGGTTGTAAGAATACATCAATTTTAAAAACATATATGCCTCATTCACACACATCTATAGAGGCAAATTATAAGGAGTAATTATGATTGTCCATGATGAATACTGTTGGTCGGGTTGACCAAAAGGTTGGAATCCATCTGTTGACAATCCCAGCTTAACATTTCAAATTTTAAATGCAAACTCATAATGAGTGTTATTGAAATGATTCCATGGGAGTGCATATTATGGATGACTCATTATTCCAACTTCTTGTTCATGTTCATCATGCCATCTTATGTGAGATGCAATAACATCAAAGGCATATAGTCTTTGAAGTCTCAGAGTAAGCAGGAAATAATACATTCACTTCCAAGGTACTAATTTCTGTTTCATAGTATGCTTTATAAGTTTGAACATAGATTGACCACAAAATTTGTACTCTTATAATTCCACTTCATCTCCCTAAAACAACAGACATCCCAATTTGCAACAATCAATTTTTTTAACTGACAAACTAAGACTCCTAGTAAGTGTCTTCATATTGTAAAAATTATTAACCATTGTATGATCAGGAGGCAATGATTCATTATACCAAGTAAGAATGTTATCAAAAATTCAATCAGAAATATGACCTTTAGGCTTTATGTTCAATATTCGAGCAATTGAAGATAATTAAGTCATGGTCTCATAATTTGGCCATAATTTTTGATCAGCTGATTGTAGTAAGTTAAAAATTGTTTTACATGTGGGTTTGGTTCTTCTTCAAGATTCTCTATATTTTCCTAAAAGGTATAATCGAATGCATCATAAACCATTTGGACGTACGAATTTTCAGTTGCATCCACATTACTTGTTCTAAATCTCCACATTACTTATTCTAAATCTAGTCCCCCTTCAAACTCATCCATATTTATTGACGGGTTTACTTCATTGCCCCTTGAGGTGCTACAAATTAATGGCTCCCCATGTCGTATCAACTTAAAATAATTTGGAACAAATCCTTTTCTTAATATATGGAGATTCACTTCATCAATAGTAAGAAAACGAATATGTTTGTACTTTTTACATGGACCTCTAATCTTTAGGCCATTCATATATGTAGGTTGAGAATATATATAGTGAATAAAAGCTTCAACTCCCTCAAAAAACTCAAGATTAATAAAACCATTGGGTGTTAATTGTCTATACATCTAAGATATATCAACATTACTCATTTATGAAAAACTGTTGTTTAAAAAGTGATTTCATAGTTTGTATCCATCATTTCCCCTAAGTTTACATAGTATTTAATCTTTACGTTACAGAACATCCCGTAAATTTTTATAGGTCTCTGACCATTTCCCCTTCAAATTAAAACCAACCTATCCCACCATATGAGTTCACAATTAGAAAACTCAATCATAACCAATTTCACTTTAGTGATTGGAAAATCACCACATTCTAACTTATAATAACCTTACAAATGAACTGTAATTCAGACATCTAGCCATCAATTATTCTAACAATATTCCAAATATGAACATAAGTTGGATGACTTAATTGATAAGCAATATATGTAAGTATATATCAGTCAAATAAAATATTATGCCAACCTATGTCCTATAAGAAGTGAGATTAAGAAGTAAAAAAAAGTACATACATGTATTAAATCTAACACTACATCTAGCAATCACATTGAAGTTTAAGTAATCATGTTTGAATTAATCACCTACAAGTTGATTTGCAAAGTTTGAATTTAAACAAGCACTATGGTATGTGGCATTGTTACACCATATGAATTGAGAAAGCAATTTCTTGCTGTGACTCTTAGGCTCGTGGAATTATTAACCAATAAGCCTCACGGGGGCTACATAATGGGTTTCCAGCCTATATATCATCCCAGGGGTTTATTATGCAAAGAATTGTCATATCTATTAAACCTATGAATTTCTTATGTTAATACCAAGTTTGAATTAATCATAATGAAGTTTAAGTATTCATGTTTGAATTAATCACCTAAAAGTTGATTTCCAAAGTTTGAATTTAAACAAGTACCATGGTACGTGGCATTGTTACAACATATGAATCGAGAAAGCAAGTTCTCACCGTGACTCCTAAGCTTTTGGAAAATTCCCCCAATAAGTGATAGTTGTGATTTAGATAATGTTTTAGGGCTTAATTTGTTATGTATTAAGTGTTACTTTGAGCGTTTAGTATGTGTTTAGGTTAGAATTGTATCAATTTATGCATTTAAGTGTTCTTATGAGTTAGTATAAGTCTTTGAGCTTAAATATTATGTTTTCGATGTACCTTGATGTGTTTGTTAGTGTTTCAGGGTCAACAGCGATGAATGGAGAAGTTTCGAAGACTTTCGGGCTGAAACAACGACCTATGATCATGGTAGGCCACGATCGTGACAGAAACGGGGGAGCCAGCCCACAATCGTGGCATATGGGCCATAATCGTGACAGAAGACTCTGCCATAACCCACGATTGTGACAGAAAGGTTTGTTGCTGGCCACGATAGTTGCATGTAGGGCCATGATTGTGGCCTGCATCGAGCAGATGCACAAATAAGAGAAAAAGTCAAGTTTCCAGGGGTTTTTCTGACCGTTTCTACCTAAGGAAAACACTAGGGCTGCTAAAAACACATAAAGTATTTAAAGAACATGAAGAACACAAGAGAGGGAGCTTTTGCATAAGCCACAATCCTGAAACCCTGGACAGCTTTATTGAGAGCTTGAGGAAGAAATGAAGGAAGAGTGACGTGGAAAAGAAGCCTAGGTGAAGTACTTCCCAGAACAGGAGGTTTCTTGCCATTGCTACCTCTATCATCCATTCCAAGTCTATTTCTAGTTTTATTTCATTCTTTATGATGGTATAGTATTTGAGATAGCCATAGATGATAGATTTGTTAAATGTTGAGGATTTATTTAAACTTAACTTTGGGATATTTTGTCTTTGATATCAATGAAATTTGATTGATTGCATTTTTATTAAATTTATTGTGATTTCAATTCTGCACTTGCATAATTCAGTAACAAATTAAGAGGGAGAACCGAGTAAAAAATCGTTAAATTGGGCTAACGAGAGTTAGGTAATTTAATAGATCATAAATTGAATTAAACTGATAAATTTGTGTAACGAGAGATCTTGCATAGGTTTTCGGTAGTTTATTGGACAATTTCAGATCTAATTTAGGTTTTGGATAAATTATGAATCGAGTGATTACAATTCCCATAATCTAATTAGGGTTTATAAATTAGGTTAATGATTATAACTCGAGAGAGAGTAATCAACCCTAGGACCATCTAGAACCGTAATTCAATAAATTTATAATCAATTAGGTTTCATTAAAGTTAGATAAAAATCCCCTTTCTCTTAATTGGTAATTTTTAGGTTGTTTTATGATTGGGTATTGCATCCACTATCTTGTTTTTATTTTCGAATTTGATCATTGGAATTAATTGCACGATTGAAATATTTTCTTGTTTAGTTTTGTTCTTTTTAAATTATTGCGAATTAAGATCATCCTTAGATTTTAGGATTAGATTAAGCCTCCTTGTAGGATCAACACCTTAGGTACTACACGAATGACCTGTATGCTTACAAAATATCGAGGTTAATTATTAAAGCTTTTTCATATCATAAATTGTGATCAAATTTGTGACGCCGTTACTGGGGAGGCGATTAGTTTAGTTCTATAGTTTAAGGTGTTTAGTTTAGTTTTTAATTTTTATTTTTGTTCTTTCCTTTTTATTTCAGAAATCATGCTTTTATATAAACACAAGAGTCACGAAAGGTTTGAGTCATGCAGTTGAAACGTTAGACTTAGACATCACTCGACTAGAACGAACCATTAGGAAAGCTTGGTGTGAAGAGAAAGAGTAAAGCATGAAGTCAACAATGGCTGAGGAATTTCAGCAAAATAAGGACCACGGAGTAAACCAAGGATGTCAACAACGGACCCTGATGGACTTTATGAGGCCAGGGTTCAATGCGGTTAACCATAGAGTAGCTAAGTTGCCTGTTCAAGCAGCCTCCTTTGAGATTAAACCAGCCCTTTTAACATCTTCAACAGAATGTGCAGTTTTATGGATTAGAAAACGAAGACCCAAATGCACATATACTGAACTTTCTCAAAATCTGTGATACCTTTTGGTACCATCAGATGTCGGAGGATGTGGTCTGAATCAGGCTTTTTGCCTTTACCCTAAGAGAGAGAGCAAAGGCGTGGTATCATTCTCTGAACCTAGCCAATGTCATGACGTGGGATCAACTAGTTCATGCCTTCTTAGATAAGTATTTCCCTCTTACCAAGACCACAAAGGTTATCAAGGAAATTAACAATTTCTAGCAAGGTGATGGGGAATCGATTTATGAAGCATGAGAGAGATACAAGGATTTGCAATGGAAGTGCCCACACCACAACCTACCCAAGGAATTCCTGTTGTAATCATTCTATAATGGAGTAAACCCATCGATGAGAGGCACAATTGATGTAGCTTCAAGAGGATCATTGCTGAGGAAGACAGTTGATGAAGCAAAAGAGTTAATAGAGGAGATGGTAAGTAATAGCTGCTTGTAGATGAACGAGTAGGGTAGGCAACTTGTTATTTTCAGAGAGCAAAAAGGAATTGTGGCGGTTAATCAGATGATAGAAATGCAAGCAAAGATTGACAACCTGACGCGACAGCTCAATAGCATGAAGACTTCGTCTTCAACTCTGGTGAAGGCTGTACAACTTAAGTGTGAACTCTGTGGACATACGGACCATAATATGGTGGACTGTTATTTGATGAAGGAAGGCGATCCAGAGCAGGTAAATTATATGGGGGCACAATATGGACAAGGAGGGGGCAACAATCCCTACTCCAACACCTACAACCCTCAATGGAAGAATCACTTTAACTTCTCTTAGACAAACAATGTTAGTGGACAGTTCAGGCCTCATGGTCAATCAGGCTTCCAACAAGATAAATCAAGCTCGATGGAAACTAAGTTAGGTAAGATTTTGGATAAAATTGGAGGCATGGAGGATGCACATAGGAGGCTCGAAAGAAAATTCAAACAAGTACCGAAGAACCATGCCTCGTCAATACACAATTTGGAGGTCCAAATAGGTCAACTAGCAGAGGCAATATCTACTTGGAATGTAAGAACCCTTCCAAGAAATACTGAGTCCAATCCAGAAGAACAGATAATGGCTATCAATCACCTAGGATAAGGAACCTAAACAGGTGAAGGAAGAAGGAGATGAAGGAGAAGGTCAAGTAATTAAGGAATTCCTTCCAAATGAGCCTATAATCGAGCCAATTAAGGCAACTCGACCTAGAATCCCATACCCTATCTTTACTTAGCAGAAGACAATTGCAAGTAAGGTAACGAGGAATTTGAAGGAGATTGAATCAAACAAGGTTGAGGAAGTAACAGAACTACTATAAATGAAGCGCATATTAAATGAATTTGTGAAGAAGAAGGTTAAGGAGCACATATCGAAAAAACACCCTAACATCGTACAGAAGAAGGAGGACCCATGGGACTTTTATATTCTTTGCAGTATCAATGGAGTCATTATAGACAGGGCATTTGCAGATTTAGGAGTGAGTATCAACATGATGCCCTACACCTTTAGTCAGAAGTTAGGGTTAAGAGAGTTAGTACCCACAAAAATGTTGGAAAAGACGGTTGATAGAACAGTGCATCTACCAAAGGGAATTATTAAATATGTGCACGTAAAAGTTGATAAATTTACCTTTCCCATAGACTTTTATATATTAGACATTGGAGAAGGTGTGGAGAACTCTATGGTTCTTGGACATCTATTCTTGGCCACTGCTCATTCAATCATTGATGTTGATGGGGGTCAACTGACTCTGAGGGTAGGCAAAGAGCAAATAACCTTCCAATTGTCAATGAAAGACTATGGTTCTCATTTACCCCTAATGGATAATAGGGAGCCTGAACCTCGAGGAGAATGGGAAGATATTGAGGATCCTGGGAATGCATTCAGGAAGAAGCAATCGCATAGAAGAAGAAGAGGGAAGGAGAATTACAAGGAAGGTGGAAATTGTAGCATGGTAGCTCAGGTGCAAATTGTGAGATTAGTAACTATGTTACCATTGCACCACTCATTTGAACCACCATGAGCTAAAAATAGTGTCGAGATACCAACGTTAAAAGAAGCACTGCATGGGAGGCAACCCATGAATTTTATCACCTTGGATTGTTTTTGTTAGAATGTTTGAATTTCGTAGTTAGGATTATTTTGCATTCGAATAAGATCAAGAAGAAATAAGATTTTGAGATAAAGTGGATGATTGCTCAAGTAAGAAAAAGAGAGGTGAAAGGCCCACAAAAGAATTACAAAGTGATTTCAAAAAGATTGGGAAAAGAACAAAAGAATAGCAAATGAAGAATTAGTGGAAAACTAGGCCACAATCGTGGCTTTCGACTGGGCAGAAAAGGGAAGCATGAAAATTTTAAGGAAATTTCACCACTTTACCCTTTTAACCACCTATATATTCAGTTACAACTTTATTTTTTCATTCACTTTGACTTTCACTTTATCTCTCTAGATTTCAAACTTACAAACACTCTCACTTCTCTCTACAAAAATTTCAAATTCCTTAATTTCTTCCAAACTCTACCTATTAACAAGAAATATGCCGCGCAATAAGCAATCAGCTAGATGGAAGCAATCATTGGGATGAGATCAAGTTACAGGACGAGGGAGAAGAAATTGAGCAGTAAACTTTTAAGTGCCCTTCCTGATCTACACAGAGGAGGAAGGCATTTGTTTCTAATCCCTAAATGCTAGACAAATAGTAGCTCCTAAATATTTTGATTTTGAAACACCCGATAGGTTCGAATTGCTTGATAGGGTAGAAAATTTAGCTGAACGAATCCAGTGGGCCAAATTTATACATTTCCAATTTCCTGTCTATCTGGAGTTTACTTTGGAAATTTTCACTTCCCTATCCTATGACCTAAGGAACTCCAAGGAAATGTGGTTTAGGTTGAGGGGACGAGCGTATGAATTAAACATAGAAATCATGTGCGATATGTGTGGGTTCCCCGAATCCTCCATTATCGATCAACATGATGATTTTTATCCTTCTTGCTATTGGAATGAGCTCACTAGGATGGAGAAATTTGAGGCCAAAAATGCCCACAACAACATAATAAGGACCCACAAACACTTATTGCTACACAAATGTGCCAACTGGTTTTTGATAAATCAGAAACCAATAGATGTTCCACAAAGGAATTCTTTATGTTGTGGTGCATGGACCACGTCATTCCAATGTGCACATCCACACATATGCTAAATGCTATTGTTACGACTCTGCACAAGAGGAGCAACAATTTAGGTATGGAGTACCCAGTTTTTGCCATTGCTAAATATTATGGCATAGACTATAGTGGGTTAATTGTTCACCTCTTTGACTTCCTAAACCATCACCATTTATGACGACCTGAAATCCTTAAGTCCCATAATATGAAACTTTGGGATATCAGTCAAAACTCTTATGTTAAGATTAGGGCCAGTCAGGCGAGCTCGAGTTCAGTGCTACCTCAGTAGGCAGAAGCGGACTCAACCAGTGAAGAGTCCGAGGAAGAAGAAGAGCCAGAAGAACTAGGATGGAAGAAAGTTCTAGACATAATCTCCGCAAACAATGCAGTGATTACATATCAACTAGCGGAGAACTCCAAAATGATGAGGAAGATGGCTTGCACTTAGTGACGCCAGAGCCCGGATATACATCACATCCATCGATATTTTTAGGCTCAAGGTGTTCAGCTGCCACACACGACACCATCCCCACCTCCATCTCTATCAGATTTTGTCTAACCATTTTCCTTTGTCAAATTAGTCTCCGTATTTATTTTATTTTTTGTTTTACTTTAATATATGTTTCTTCTTTTCTTATCTGCTTGTTTGTTCCCTTCTCACGTTGAGGACAATATGTTGTTCAAGTGTGGGAGGGTTATGTGTTTTGCTTTGTATTTGATTTTGCATATAGTATGATAGCTGTTAGGTTGCATTTTGTGAATTCTTTGAATTTGTCAATGGGGTAAATGGATTGAAATTAATTTAATTGTGAACATAGTCTATTAGGTTGTAAAGAATCATTAGCTAGCAAAAATTAGTGAATTAGGGTCTTTGAATCAATATACAACTTAATTAGGATTAAGTGTGAGTTTTCACTCTTTAAGTTGTCACATTCATTCATAATTTGAGGCCTTTCAAATTAAGTAACTTTACTAGCATTTTTTATGGAAACGAGTAGCTAAAACAATAAGGTAGGCAATAAAAAATTTAAATAAACAACAATTTTACTGGCCTTCAGGTTATGACATGCATCACAAATGTGTGCGTCTGCGTCAAAAAGTTGTAATGACGTTCCAAACAAGCAGCTTAATAAAAACATGACTTATTTGAGCAACTGGATTGACTTTCATTACGAATGTTTGCCTTCGCGTAAAAAGACTAAGTCCATGTTCAATAAAATAAATAAATTTTTTTTCTAATAAAACCCTACTGAACTTATAATAGCCTAACTTTTCATGAAAACATGTTTAGGAACAGTTACAAAGTCTAAATGACCAAAGAATTATTAACGCGTGTGTTCAATTGAAAAGGGTAAATAAATTAACACTTGGATCTTGATTAAATTGTATATTTAGTTCAAAGCCCCTAGACATAGATTTTGCATGTTAATGATTTGATATAACTTGAATGATTTTGTTTAAGATTAAAATTATTTCATGAACTTGAAACCATTGCCCCATGACTGCATTATGTGTTGTGTGTTTGTTATGTATTTGTTATTTTGTTTGCTTGAGGACAAGCAAATGTTTAAGTGTGGGGATATTGATAGTTGTGCTTTGCATCATGTTTTAAGGCTTAATTTGTTATATATTAAGGCTTAATTTGAGCGTTTAGTATATGTTTAGGTTAGAATTGTGTTAATTTGTGCGTTTAAGTGTTTTTATGGGTTAGTATAAGTCTTTGAGCTTAAATATTATGTTTTTATGGTACCTTGATGTGTTTGTTAGTGTTTCAGGGTCAACAGCGAAGAACAGACAAGTTTAGGAGGGGCCGAAACAACGGCCCATGATCATGGCCTATTGTGCCACGATCGTGACAGAAACATAGGAGCTAGCCCCCGATCATGGCATATAGGCCACGATCTTGACAGAAGACTCTGCCATAGCCCACGATCGTGGCCTAATTGCCATGACCGTTATAGAAAGGTTTGATGCTGGCCACGATCGTAACATAAAGGTTTGCTGCTAGTCACGATCGCAGACTCGCAAACAAGAGAAATAGTCAAGTTTTGAGGGATTTTTCAGACCATTTCGACCTAAAAAACCCTTGGGCTGCTTAAGACACACAAAGTATTTAAAGAACATAAGAGAGGGAGCTTTTGCATTAACCACAATCTCGAAACCCTAGAGAACTTTATCGAGAGATTAAGGAAGAAACGAAGGAAGAGAGATGTGGAGAAGAACCTATGCGAAGTACTTCCTGGAATAGGAGGTTTCTCGCCGTTGCTACCTTCATCATCCATTCTAAGTCTATTTATGGTTTTATTTAATTCTTTATGATTGTACAGAATTTGAGATAGCCTTAGATGATAGATTCGTTGAATGTTGAGGATTTGTTTAAACTCACCTTTGGGATATTTTGTCATTAATATTAATGAAATTTGATTGATTGCATTTTTATTGAATTTATTGTGATTTCAATTATACACTTGTATAATCGGTAACAAACTGAGAGAGTGAACCGAGTGAAAAATCATTAAATTGGGCTAATGAGAGTTAGGTAATTAAATA
This sequence comes from Erythroxylum flavicans, assembly GCA_027576715.1. NCBI lineage: Eukaryota > Viridiplantae > Streptophyta > Magnoliopsida > Malpighiales > Erythroxylaceae > Erythroxylum > Erythroxylum flavicans. The sequence goes on from JANZXP010116372.1 coordinate 13,494, forward strand.
GATCAAGAATTGAATCAAACCTGTAAATTTATGTAACGAGAGATCTTACATAGGTTTTTGGTAGTTTATTGGATAATTTTAGATCTAATTTAGGTTTTGGATAAATTGTGAATCGAGAGGTTGCAATTCCCATAATCTAATTAGGGTTTATAAATTAAGGTTAATGATTATAACTCGAGAGAGAGTAATCATCCTTAGGCCCATCTAGAATCGATAATTCAATAAATTAATAATCAATTGGGTTTCATTAAAGTCAGATAAAAATCTCCTTTCTCACAATTGGTAGTTGATATGAATGGATTTTGCTATATTTTTATATGTTATTTCATTTGAATTCATTCCTATTTTTTTGAGTTTAATTACTCATTTTGTGTTCCTATTGATTTTACATGTAAAATTAATGATGGAATACAAATACAAGATTAAAGATTAAAGTTTTGAAGCCATTAGAAGTATCAAAAAGGCTATCCAAAATGATAGCCTATGAAGAAAAATTCAACAGCCAAAACGACAACGTAGATGAGAGGCTGAAGCATCAAAACCCAGTCTACATTTTATGCAGATGATGTCTGCATTTCACGCAGACATATTGCATAATGTAGATAATGTCTTCATTTCACGTAGATGACGTCTGTGTTAAAAGAGAGGGGCTTGAGGTTTTAAATGAGATGAAATGTAGTTGGCACTTAACAACTTAATTCATCTCATCAACTACAGTGATGTGAAAACTAAAGATAGTGGAGGTAGCTTGGAGTGGCGTGTACAGTAGCTTGGGGCATTAGAGTTTATTCGTCCCATTAGCTACAGTGAAGAGAGAGTTGCGGCAGTAGCTTGAAACAAAAGGGGGCTTTGATTGGGGATGGTTTTAATAGTGCTTAAGCGTTTGTTTGAGAGACTCATGGACAACTAGACATTCTAACACCGATTTGGAGGTAATATCGACATTGATGATCCGAGTTAAGTATTTTTTTCATTGTTTTTGTTGTTTCTTTCTCTCATTAGAAATTGATTATGTTATCCTATGTTAATTGATTTGAGTTTTGTGTATGGATAATCGAATTTTCATTATTGTTCGATTATTTATGTATGAACCCATTGGGATTATGAAAGGATGATTTTAATGCATTCATTGAATCGTTTGATTGGATACCTATTGCTAGAATTTTGATATAATCCGTAGTTGTTATCTTGAAATTCATGTAAAGCGACTAATGATTCGTAATCATTAGGGATGAAATGACCTAGGTTAAATGACGCATTGTATGTGGTTATTGCCTTGATTAATCGATTTTCCTAATTCTTAACGCTTCTGCCTAATTAAATCTAGAGATTGTATCCTAGGTTATTTGGTGGTTAGGTTTAATCTACGATCATATCTTGATTAAACAAAACCTAAGGAAAAACTTGGTTTAATTATTAACCCCCGATTAATAATTTCTAGGAGAGGTTTGAGAACAACATATCAATGAAATATGCTTAATTAGGGTGTAGGTCGAGATTTAACCAAAGAAAAAGATCCTTACCAAATTCCCAATTTTACCATTTTTGTATATTTTCTTTAATTTGTTTTTATTAGTTAGATTCATTTTATTTTCTTATTCCAAAATCCAAACCCCTCCATTTTTCCTAAACATCGATTAATTTCATTTCATAAGTTAACTGAACACTCCCTGTGGGATCGAGCTAGACTCACCACTGCTACAGTAGTAGTCTAGTTATTTTACTTTGAATGGCGTTACGACGTGCTGGTCGATTTTGGTGCTATTGTCGAGGAGTGCGGTTTTTAGTTTTTGTTTATAATTTAATTGGTGTTTTGTTTATATTTGTTTGCAATTGATTTGTTTTCAATTATTTCGTGATCTTAATATTATGTCTTTAAAAGAAATACTTAATATTATGGCTACTAACAATCTTCAAATTCAACAGGATATGCAACGGTTCCAACAGAATATGCAACAGTTGTTTCAACAAGCTGTACATCAAATATGAGAGGATGCTCTGCAATTCCAGCAGGATGCATTACCGTAATGGGGAGATATCAATCATTTGGAACCACAAAGAGAAGAGGAGCAATTGTATCAGCTCGAGGAATACCCAATGGACGTTTGTGTGGAAACTTACAAAGTGATAAGGAGCTTGAGAATTTTAAGGTCAACCCTAAAGGAGTTGCTAGTGTCAAAGAAGTTGAGGAGGAGCTCAAACTCAAAAAGGACATATCATTTAGCTCATAGGTAAGTATTGAGTCCGTAATTATATCAAGACTAACCTTTCACCTTTACCTTGTAGGTTAGAAGAATTAAATGAAAAAGAACAAGGCGAAGAGTCATTCGAATTATTTCAAAAGAGTGAGGACTCAGTAGAGATGAAGAATTTGAAGATAAGGAAGACACTAAAGGTGAACGATTATCAACCAAGGCCCTATCTGGAAGAACCTCACGTGGAAGAGCCATATGTGACACCTAAAGATCATAATTTTGTCACATGAGGAGAAGAAGGAGTCAAGCCAGCGATCCTAAACAAAGGCACTTCTTGGGAGGCAACCCAAGGGAAATAAATTTCTTTTCAGAAGAAGGAGTCAAGCCAGTGATCCTAAACAAAGGCACTTCTTGGGAGGCAACCCAAGGGAAATAAATTTCTTTTCTTTACATATTTGCATTTCTTTTTATATGCATACATGTTCTTTGTTAGTTTGTTTCTTGCTTGTTTTAAGTTTTCAATCAAAATGAGAGAAAGAGTAAAACAAACAAAACAAACATTTTCTCATTTTCTGTTGCTTCTGGGATTATATAGTCATAAGTAGATAATGTATTGAATAGAGAATTTCATAGCAACTTGAGCATGTACTTTTGCTCTTGTGATTGGTTGATATGCATTATCTTTAGAAGAGTAGTGACTAATGGTAGACAAAGTCGGAGAGGTTTTGAGCCTTATTAGACTGACACATTAATATCAGTCTCATTATCTTTTGATAATATGTGACCTTCATGACATGTACATCCCAATTTTGCATTGAATTTCTATTTGAGACCATATTTTTATCACATGCATTAACATGGATATGATTGGGCATTCTTTGCTTTTCATAAACTACATTAGCTAAATAACCTATCCTGTTGACATGATTTTTCCCTTGATAAACCCCTTTAAGCTTCATTAACCTTTCCTTTTGTATCAACCACATTACATGCTTTATACTTAACCAAATGTCCTACCCAATCCATAAAGTTAGTGGAACATTTATGATTGGTGAGTTTGTGGATGTACAAAAGTGTAAGTGTGGGGTGTACATATGTGTGGGTTGGTTAATGTTGGAATGTTTTGTTATGTCTTACCATTGAAATTCCCATGTTTATGTAGTTTGTTTTAATTTTCACAAGGAAAAGAAAGAAAAAAAAAGAGAAAAGAGAAAAGCACAAGAAAAGAAAAGAAAAGAAAATAAAAAAGAATAAAAAAGAAAAAGAAAAAGAATAAAAAATATGTTTAAATAAATGTATCTAGGAGCATGTGCATATTTATTAAAAAGTTGTTTATGATTAATGCATTTTCCTAAAGTTGTGATGAATGGAATGTTTGAGTATATTAGATATAAGGTAGATGTTGGTTTAGAAGGTTCACTCTTGTGGTTTCAATGTATTGTTAGCATAAATTATATGAGTGATTCCTTCGGATTGATATATGCTTTATATGGTTGGTGTGTGAGAGTTGGATGGGGTTGTAAAATATAAATGTTGCATTCGTCATAGCTGACGATACCTAGTTTTTAATTGAGTGTTACTTTTGTTTCACTATCTTTTATGGCTTTCATGCTACTTGACCTAAATACATCTCACTTTACCTTTGCCCATATTATAACCCTAAAGAATCCTTTGATTCATGATTTTTCATGTGAATTATAGTGGTGGAGAAATAAAATGATATAAAAAGTTATAGATTGTCATGATCATGAATGGTGTTGAGTGTACCCGTAGATATATTTTAGTTAAACACATTTTTCGAGTCTACCATTAGA